>APFE031306104.1:0-12981 GCA_000404065.3 Pinus taeda
TATAGTATTAGTATTAAATTATTTATTATTGTTAATTGAATTTATTTAAAGTAGTTGTGGAAAATGATTGTTAATAGTTTTACCCTATTTAATTTCTAAAAATAATATGATGAATTTTGTTTTAATAACTTTTGAAAAATGTCTTCAACAATAATTTTATACTTCTTATTATTTAGAGACAAATAGTACACAATGCATTTAAATTCAAATCTATACAATATTATAGCCAACCAAATTGTTTATGTAGTTTTTATATGCTATAATATTACTTTTAGCTTAGTTATTTTAACAATATATTGGAAACCATTCATTATATAATCTATTTAATTAAACCATTTATAAAATTTAGAAAATAATTTAAATGTATTAACATACAAACATACTTAAATAAAGTTTTTTTCTTCCTAAATTGCATAATTGCATGATATATAAATAGAAGCTATAATTTTTATATCAATATCTTTTCACATACATGTTTTCTTGTCAATTTAATTTACCAATGGAAATAAGATATTTCCTATAAATTTAACCATTAAAATATATATTTTTTTTAAGATTTAGTAGCTTTACATAGTAATATATTTTTTTGGTCTAGACAATGCCTTAAAATTGTTTTTGCTTAGCTAAGGGCTAGGCTTCCTCGAAGCTAAAGAAATAGGTTATCGATCCAAAGACATCCAGTGTGAGTGAAAGACTCTTGGGTAATAAGAGATAGAGTGGTTTCCCTTAAATGAGTGGGATGAGTTAACCTACATTCGCTAATAACAACCAACAATAACTATGTGTACTACTAGAGTGGCAACCAAGTTATGATCGATTTTTCTACTAAACAAAAAAAACAAAAAAAAAAACCAAAACAAAACATAGACTATTATCACTTTGTATCCCCACATTTATATATAATTTATTTATCTAGTCATCATCATTCTTTAATATGCATCTTTTCTGATTTGTGAGAGAGAACCATACCTTCAAATGATGTAGCTTTACTGTAGAAGCCAGTTGGATACTATGTCGCATACAATAATGTAGCTTCATTGTCGAAGCCACTTGGATACTCAGTTGGATACTATGTCCCATACAATAATGATGTTGGAATTTTTCTCAACGATTTTATTTAGTGAAGTGATAAATTTGTTTTGACTTTAAAAATCTCAGAAATTGTTGTTTTCTCAAAAAATCTAATTGTAGAAGTGTTTCAATAATATTTTTATAGTGGAAATGGATTTAATACTATTAAAAACTTTTAGAACACTGGATCTCAAAATTTATGCCTAATTTTATCAAAACTTACCAAACTTTCCATTGTTTTCTGAACAAATTTGAAACCTCATTAGACTAAGCATTTCCAGCACATCTCACACGACCTTACCCAAAAAGTTACTCTTATTTTTAATGAAGCTTAACTAATAAGAGCTTGTCCAATAGGGATTTGTTATTTTTAAATATTTCTTTTTTATTTTTGAAATTTAAGATAAATGTGAGTTCTATATACAATGTAAATATTTAAAGATAATTTTTAAAAGATAATTTATTTATATAATTTAAAAAAAATTTTAAAATTAAAAATCTTTTCAAACTATATAAAAAATAAAAAAAAATAATTATATTCCTTTATTATATTAAATTAAAGCTCGTACAAATCAGGAAAGATTATGATATTTAGTTGCAAAACACTGCATTTCTAATATGTTTTTCATTGAGTAGGTCAGGGATCTCAGGTTGTTCTTCATTTAGAGGGTTTAGAATGATTTGAATTATAACAAGGTATTGGTATCAGGGATCTTAGGTTGTTCTTCATTTAGAGGGTTTAGAATGATTTGAATTATAACAAGGTATTGGTATTTTTAATTTGGTTTTGGTTTGTTTTGGTTTTTTATTTGTAGGTTGATAATTATAATTAAAAATAATTTACAATTTATTTTGATGATAAAATCAATAATAAATGGTTGTAAATGTGTTTTAATTTGTAAAACTTATATATGATTTGATCTATTTTTTTTAATTATAAATTATAAAAGACTACATATCAATTTCATAATTAAAATTAAAAAGAAACTAATACTCACTTAATACCACCTCTTCATTAACCTATTAAAAGCAAGCTACCAAATGCAGAAATTTTAATTATGAAACTTTTGCACATTTTAAATCAAATCCTATATGCAACACTTACGTTCTTGAAATTTAGTTACAGATATAATCTGTTCACTGCTCAGTGTGGACGGTCGTATACCTTTTCACGCCAGGTCAGGCCACCAGCGTGTATAATTTTTTTAAGTAGAGCACAACAAATACAGTGATGCTTCCCTGATATGGTAGACATTAATTAAATTATTTACCAGCAACAATGTTGGAACAGATTTATTAGTTAAATTTGAAATTTTAATTTTAACTATTTCTTTTTAATTTTACAATTTTTTTTTTAATTATATTTAAGGAGCAAATCACCCCTCAAATTCCATCCATAATTAGCAACCCAGCCATGTTGATATTTAAGATGTTTCCCAACCGCAAAACAGAAGCCTTCAAAACGCTAAGCCATCATTAACTCATTGACGGTGGTGCACATGTTTTGCAGGGCGCCTTGTGCCATCTTAAATGGCATTATTTATTATTTTACATTTTGATTTATTTATTATTTTACATTTTGATTTTTTTGGCTCACTAGAATGATGTAATTATTATAGGTGAGATTTTTGGAAATTTGATACTTTATAATTTTTTTAAATTAATATATATATATAGTATATATTTTTAATTTAACCCTAAATTTAATATTTTAAAAATCATTTAAACCATACCAATTACATACCCTCACACTCACAAAAAAAACCTAAATTATACTATTAAACTATTTGAGAGATGAAAATTATAAAAAACTAGTATATTAAAATTAATTAAGATATTTTATCGATAAATACACAAATTCACTGTAACTTTATTTTATCGCACTCAATCCATTGTTACTTCGTATTCGTGTGAATCACAGCGACCATGCCTGAATTTCACTTTCACAATTAACGAGGGTTAAACTTTTGGCATGTAAATCACAGGAACTCCGCCTACATTTCACTTTCACTTTACCCGTCGCATCACAGTTTTAAGGCTGAACTTTTGTGATGCACGTCATTTTACGGTGAAATATTTTGAACACATGATGATCTCTTTCTCGCATAAAGACAGCTTCATGTCACTGGTTAAGAATTAAAAATTGTAAACATTCAGAGTATATTACGGATATTTAATTGAAAGAAAGTTGAAATTGGGATTTTAAATAGAATCCTTTTAAGATCCTTCTTCGCCTTTAATATCTTTAAAACTAGTATTTGCATCAAATGCTACAAAAGAAACGTCTTAAAGCATAAATTGAGGAATAATCACTACATTTTTTCAAAATGAAAAAATGACTGAATTAATCGCGCAATATTACTGAGAAAATGAAAAAATCACGATTTTTTTATGTTATTGTGATTTTCGCAACACTGAAATCAACACAGTAATACCAAGCAAACACCTAGTTCCATAACATCTAGAGAAGCAAGAAGATGAGAAGGATGCTATACATCTAAGAATAGTTAGTCACAACAGACTAAGTAGAATGCAATTATTGTTAGAATAGATCTAACAATGAATCCTTTAAAAAAATTATACCCTGGAGAAAAAGGATCCACACAGCTCTAGACCCCTATACCATCTTGTGGCAACATAGTCCTGCACTTCATCAAATATATACATCTTAAAAATGGGAAATTTACTAACTAAAATACAACAATCAAAATCAAACAGAGAATTCAACAGAAACCCTGTCAAACCAGATATAACAATATAGCAACTTATTAGATTTGGATCTGTATAATATAGATTTAAAATAGTATACCGTCGAGAAGATTGTTGTGGGCATGTCATTGGAGGCAACTCTTGCTAAGCCAAAGTCACATATTTTTAGCTTGCAATCAGCATTTGCCAAAACATTCTTGAGTTTCAAATCCCGATGATACACATTTGCTACAAGAACATAAAGTTGACAAATTAGAGAATAGAATTCACATTTCTTCTGCCATACTAAGTTCCCTGAAATGGGAAGGTGCTTCAGAGTCACAATAGATTCTTAAAAACACAGTTAAAACTTAACAGGAATATTTGAACAGGATCGATGTCCTAAACCAGATACCCTTTAGTACACAAACGAGAAAGAAACGAGAAAGAAGCATATGCACTTCACAAAATACTAAAATATATATTTTTGGAAGTGAATAAAGCACAATTGCAATGTGCAACTGCTTGAAATGATTTGTAAATACAATGCATGGGGCAAATACAGAGATAAAAATTGTGAATCCTCAAATTGACTAACTCTTGCAGTTACAGATGAAAATTTGAGCATTTGAAGATTGAACCATTATTCTAAAGGATTGATTTCTAATCTAAACTGGTTTGAGGGTTAACGGACCACATATGTCAAATTGTGGTAAAAAAACTGATCCTTAGACTTGTGAACAATTACAAAACAATAATGGGCCCCTATGCCTATAGTGGACATTACCATGGTGAAATAAATAGGGACTTCAATCAAGAGTATAAATAGCTGATGTGCCAGAAAATGATTAAAATAATTATTGTTTAATAACTTGTATATTGCACTTGGATTGTCAATACATCTGTAATGCAGAAATACATAGAAAGAAAAGAGCATACAGAATGATCTCATGGTTCAGATTGTTTTATCTATAAAAATTGAGGAAGGCAAAAAGGAAATAGGCTAGCTGCTATACATACATATTAATTTTCACACAGTAATTATGCGTTAAAATATAGTGAGAATAAATTAAAATTAGACAAAACCCCTGCAACATAAAAGCAAAAATCACAATCTTAACAGAATAGTAACCGAATATTGCCTACTCACATAAACAACCCATATATCTAGTGAATATAGTCAACAATGAGCATGCATACACCCTTTCCCATGTTTAAAGTTTAAACTTATTTAGAAATAAGAATATTGGCAAAAGAAAGCTACCAGTATGTATGTACTTCAGAGCTCGTAGAAGCTGGTACAAGAAAATAGATAATGTTCTGGCGTCAAGTCATCATTTGCCTTACTAACTTGGTGTAGATCTGATTCCATAAGTCCAAATACCACATAAATGTCTTTGAATTTCCGCCTAGAGGGCGGTAACATAATGTGCTTGATTTCGACAATATCAGGATGCCGCAGCAGCCTCAAAAGCTTAATTTCACGTAAAATCCGGGTTGCATCAGAAATATGTTCAAAGATATCAGTTATTTTTTTTATTGCAACTTTCTCCCCAGTGTGAGTATCAATTGCAGAGCATACAACACCGTAGCTCCCTTTTCCTATAACCTTCTGAATCTTGTAGCGACTTGCTTCACCATATTTAGTGAAAAACTCAACCTCTGTAGGGGTCTGCATCAGGTGAATTGCATCACAATCAGATTTTAAACCTTACATCATCTTCATAAAATGTGATCTGTGATAGAAACCTGAATATTTGAGTAAGAAGCGGATAATAAGATCTAACAGCAAGAAAAATATTAAGCAGAGCAAAATAACAGGTATGATCTAGGCCTGAAATTTCCATGGCCAGATTTTCTCCCAGATGAAAGAAAGCTAACAACATTCCCTCAAAAGCATGAAAACGGTATCGAAATTGAACCACTGTGAGTAGTGACAATGCCAAAGGTTGCTTCATTGAACACTAGCAACTAAAACATATACAAGAGTAGGAACATTGGGTTTGAACAAGCCTATGTAATTCACACTTATGAGCTATTTCATTATTGGGACACCGGCAAATAAATTATTTTCCAGCTAAACATCAAGGAAATCATTATCAGTATCACACATGACTTAATGCCTATGACCTCATTTTAAAAAGGTACAGCTATAACTAAAAATTTGAACGGAGGCTTGAACCAAACTTCAAAGTATTACCCGAACTGATTTATCTTCATGGCAAAGTAGGATGTTCAGTTAAAATTTTAAACGGAGACCTGAACCAAACTTCAAAGTATTGCCCGAACTGATTTATCTTCATGGCAAAGTAGGATGTTTAGTTAAAATTTTAAAAAGAAACTAAATGAGAAAGATTTGCCATCCTTTGTTCGAATACAATATCAAACCAAAAAAGTGGGATCAATTTAAGCCTATTAGGAACTAAACATGCAAAATATGAGACGATGGAACTATCCTTGCCTCAAAACAGTAGAAAGTAGAATTCCCTAACATTTGGGTGAAAATTTAGTGTTCTTCAAAGAGGCATGTGAAGCATAACTGGAGGAAAATAATATTTTGCCTAAGATTATGAAGGTGAACACCCATGAATTGACAGTCAATGAAAATGTCCAATGCATCAATCACCTGGGTAAAATAAAAAACGACCACAATAAGCTGGATTCTTTAGGTCAACACATGTCCAGATGTCCATATCTCTATACAGTCTGTTATAGCGCACAGATCTTTGTGATCAAATTCATGATTTAAATGACATAATTGATGAAGAGATTTCGATTTTCAAGACTGAATGCATGATTTTCCTTCTATAATTTGAATAGATGCAAACAAGGAAATGTGACCTTGCAGAATGTGGCATGTTCTAAAGGGGAAATGCTTTAGGTCAAGAAACGGAAGGGAGTCCGAAACATAATATTCTAAAACCGTTACAGTTATTAGATGCCAAACATGACAAAAAACACCTCCCAACTAAAAAGGGCCGTGATGCTTGAAAGGCCATTCCATAGTCTGGCTTCACTTAATTTCCTCTTTAAAAGGGAAAACTATGATAATATTTTTTGATCAAAGAAGGGAAATGCATATTCAGTGTCAATGAAAACAAATTTTGATGAGTTACACAAAAAGGAGCCCTTCAGATTAAAGGGAAAGTCGCAATCATTAATGATAGGTGAAAGGTCAGTGATAACCTTACCTTCTAGTCAGATAAGACAACCACAAGGAAAAACGGGTCCACAAGTCTGACCTCAAGAGATTTCATGAAATTTTTAACAAATAAGGTTAATCGATATCAACAATATACCGATACCCACCCCTTGCTATTCCATGGAGTCATTTCAATTTTAGAGTATCGGAATATCAATCCACATGCAGAACATGGTCTTACCCAACATGAAATGGGGGTGTACCTCAGTACTAAAGGAGCCCAATGGCAGGGGGCAGGACCTATATTTGTTTCACATCCTGTTAAATTTTTAAAACAGAAACAAAAACAACATGGGCCATGTGAGAGAACTTCATCCCACGGCAAAAGCCTTTAATCTCCTTTTAAAATTTTTGGTTCCGGCATAAAGATTATGTTCATCATTTTAGATCATAATTGATGGGCTTGTTGTTATATTGTGACAGGCTGAATTCTGGCTATGTCTACTGCTGACACTTTTTGGGTACTTACCAGGAATAATATATGCCATCTATGTTCTCACCAAGACAGATTGAGAGTGGATACTCTATTTTTTGGAGCCTGGTGCCATGTAAATCTTGTTTTGATGTAAACAGAACTGAAATATTTTATTCACTTGTTTGTTTATGCATCTGCTGCTGCTGTTTTAAGCAGAGAACCCACTGCATTGAGCAGTATGTTTGTTTTCTTCATTTTTGTAAATGATATTTCCAGATTCATACCAGGATCATTTATTGTTATTTTATGAGATATTATATACTTGCAAATATACAATATACAATTGAGATTAATGCTAAAGGCTTAGCAATCAATAGATTTGTCTTCACATGGTCTTTCCCCATTTACAGTGAAAAAGCAGCAATTGATCTTTTTGTTTCCCCACTTACAGTGAAAAACTATCAATTCTTTAGTGTTGTCCATGTTCCAGTGGATTTGAGTCCTAATTATCAAACTTCACCATTTAATAATTTACTAGATTCACTCTTTCTAAAAGTCACATTCATAAATGAAATAATGATGATAATATGGTTCAACCTTCGAGCTACCTTCTAAGTAGCTCTAGGGTGCTAAGTGCAAGGAGGGCCTTGAGTAGCTAGAGTACAGAGCTTCCCCTGATATGTTCACATGGTTTAGGAAATAGATAGGTCTCATTTGTGCATTGAAACTCGATTGTATTGACCTCAGAGAAACCATTTGCTCCGAAATTCCTGGTATTTTGAGATTGTGATATTTTGAAATTAAAATATCTCAATGTATATCTAAATGTGATAGTAAGATTTTTCAAGTCAACCCTTTCAATGTTGAAGTGTTTAACATAAGCTTGTATTAAAAGGACATGAATATTTATGCAATGTCATTAGAAAACATATAATATAATATTGACAATAAAAGATCATAAAATAATGTGTTGTTTTGTGTCTAAATCTTGGTCTTAGGTCTGCCAACACTATGCAGTCTTACGGATCACATCCTTAAGTATCACTAGAGTGCTATCTATCTTGGATTTGTTAAAGCACTCACCATTGATTCAGCAACAAGCTACTCGGAGGGCAACATTTCAGAGCAGTCACTTCCCACTTGATTAGCAAGAGAACAGAGCTTCCCCGGATAGGTTCACATGGTTTAGGGAATAATCTGTGCATTGGAACTCGGTTTTATTAATCATCGAACCGTTCTCACACAAATAGTTTTAAGAGGATCTACACTTTGCAATGACAACCATTTGACAGGCTCGATTGAACTTGAGAAAATGCTGGCTTATATAATTACAAAAAAGGAGAGTTACATCGTCCAAGTATTCACTTAGTATATTCACCTGGTTTATTTTGTACAGAAATAGATTAATCAAACCCTACATTGTGATATTAAATATCTTACTTGTACTGATAAAATTAAAGATAAAGTGTCACCTGATAAGGTGTCAGACCTCATCCAGGGCTCCAGCTTCAAGGCCTGTGTTTATGTTCATATGAATGATAAAGAACATAATAATAAGCACAACTGCAATGACAGTTAACAACCTTGCTACTACAATACCATCAATCCTCCCACTAGTTAAATATTTGCTTTTTCTTTCATCGTGGGAACTCTTTCCTAATGATGAATTATGCCCAGGGCTTCTTGGGGATGATGGAGAAATAGAAGAAGGTGCTGGAGGGGCAGGAGATGTGTCAAACCGGTTTCCACCATACGTGTCAATATAGGGATGATGAAAGTTAAGAACCGTTGTGCCCAGGTTATCCACAATCCAGAAATGACAAAGATCAAGATGCATAACAAGCAAGGTGATCAAACATGTTTGAAATTTGCACTAGCTATCTGAAATGTTGCATATCCTTACTTGAAGTTTGTAATTGTCAACAATTTTGGAGGCATCCATCTAGTAAAAAGGTTGTTCTCTATATTTATGTTGAAATAGAGTAACAACATTTTATGAATAAAATTGGCATTGCCACCAATCCAAAAGAAATGCTTCTTGAGTGCTATCTTTTATCAGTTTCTATAAATTAATCTACACCTTCCAAAAATTTTACCACAGCTAAAAAAATTTGAGCATTGCATTTCTGGAAATGAACAGATATAGTAGTTGAAAAGAGAATTACAAGTCTGTCAAATGCAGATCTGCTAGATTATTAACAGTTCCACTTAACATATTATTCTCCAAACGCCTGCAAGAAAACCTAAAATATTTCAGAATGTTTCAAGAACAACGCCTACTCAAGTAAAAGAAAGCTTATTAGTCATTTAAGCTCTGTATCTGCCAAGAAAAATGTATGTAACTTATAGAGAAGAAAGACTTGTCAAATTGCTCACGGAGGCAGGGAGTGGACCACTAAAATTGTTAGAAGAGAAATCTCTGCAAAAGCAAAGATTGATTGAAAATATTCTAAAGCTCATACTAATTATAACAAAATATGAACTGATACAGTTTTCAAACGGAAGTTAAGAAACACTCAAAAAATCAAATGAAAATACTTACAGATTAACTAAACCTGTAAGACCTAGAAAAATGTCTGGAATTGCACCCGTTAATTGATTATTATTGACAATCCTGCAAGGATTGCAAGTATTTGCATTAGTTGTATTGCATTTCTACAACTTATGATGAAAAAAATCAAAATACAATTTGCCATTACTTACAAATCAGAGAGTAATGTTAAAGTTGATAAAGAATATGGAAGGCTTCCAGTCAATTGATTACCAGAAAGCAACCTGCCAATTGCAAAAATCATTGGCCTTATTGTGCACTAGCCACCTTTTATTGTATATTGCATCATCATATACTATAAAATCTAATAAAAGAACTCCCTATTGCCCAAATTCTACAAAGCATGTTCCCGAAGCATTGCCAAAACATCTAATAATTGCCTACAAGCTTACAGGCGTTGTAAGTGAGGTGGAAGTTGAAAAGGAACAACATCTCCAATATGATTATTGGTAAGATCCCTGCATTATGTCACAATAGCGGCTGTAAACTTTGAAATCTAGTACAAACTCATCTGCTGCTTTTTTTAACAGGCATTCCTTCCCTGTTAGTTTCAAGGAAAGGATTGCACAGTAAATCATTGAACTAATTTGAAGGTTTCATCTTGCTACTTACAGAGTTATTAAAGCTATGAAGTTTACCAATTAATAGCCCAACTGTCCTCCAATATTTAAACCAGGAAGAACACTGAATGTATGTAACTTACAGAGAAGAAAGACTTGTCAAATCGCTCATGGAGGCAGGGAGTGGACCACTAAAATTGTTAGAAGAGAAATCTCTGCAAAAGCAAAGATTGATTGAAAATATTCTAAAGCTCATACTAATTATAACAAAATATGAACTGATATAGTTTTCAAACGGAAGTTAAGAAACACTGAAAAGATCAAATGAAAATACTTATAGATTAACTAAACCTGTAAGACCTAGAAAAATGTCTGGAATTGCACCCGTTAATTGATTATTATTGACAATCATTCAAGGATTGCAAGTATTTGCATTAGTTGTATTGCATTTCTACAACTTTTGATGAAAAAATCAAAATACAATTTGCCATTACTTACAAATCAGAGAGTAATGTTAAAGTTGATAAAGAATATGGAAGGCTTCCAGTCAATTGATTACCAGAAAGCAACCTGCCAATTGCAAAAATCATTGGCCTTATTGTGCACTAGCCACCTTTTATTGTATATTGCATCATCATATACTATAAAATCTAATAAAAGAATTCCCTATTGCCCAAATTCTACAAAGCATGTTCCCGAAGCATTGCCAAAACATCTAATAATTGCCTACAAGCTTACAGGCGTTGTAAGTGAGGTGGAAGTTGAAAAGGAACAACATCTCCAATATGATTATTGGTAAGATCCCTGCATTATGTCACAATAGTGGTTGTCAACTTTGCAATCTAGTACAAACTCATCTGCTTCTTTTTTTAACAGGCATTCCTTCCCTGTTAGTTTCAAGGAAAGGATTGCACAGTAAATCATTGAACTAATTTGAAGGTTTCATCTTGCTACTTACAGAGTTATTAAAGCTATGAAGTTTACCAATGAATAACCCAACTGTCCTCCAATATTTAAACCAGGAAGAACACTGATTATCCAATGTCAATCTCAGTACAAAGTCCATAAAAAGCATAAAGAACCACTAAAATCTGACTCCTTAAGAATGCGAGGTTAAAAAGGCCAGAAACATATGACCAATTACTAGTTGAATAAAACAGAGTAATATTGCATCTATAGGATCTGGCATCGAACATATTGTTTAGTCAATTTAGTGTTCCTAAATTGATGTCATTAATTGTCAACCTGGGGCTCATAAGCTGATGAAGTGAAGGTGTACTATATGTACTTAAGCAACCTCTTAAAGCTTTTTGTCGTTTGGGGTGTTGTTTGTGGTTAATCTATCTTCCTAAGATGGAGTGATGTATTTATAAACAGATGACTGATGGTGTATGTAAGGTGAATTCTAGATGAGTGAAGGTGTGTGATTAGTGGTTTCTAACTACTTGCTGAAAAGGAAAACTTGAAGGAAATAAATGAATTAAAATGAACTGAAAGCAAAGAACCACTTTCTAATGGAATTAGACACCATTCATGCTGCTGCAAATAAAAGGTAAGAAAATCACTTAAAAGACCAATGATAATGTTTATCTCTTCCTAACTCTCTGCCTCTAACACATAGTACTATGTAAGACACGATTAGGAAATAGCTAAAGATAAGTCTAAGAAATGATAAAAAATGAGAAAAATCTACTTTTAAAGACTAGTTATAATGTTTTGCTCTTTCTAACTCTCTGCCTCTAACACATAGTACTGTGTAAAGCACGATTAGAAAGTAGTTAAAGATTAGTCTAAAAAGTACCCAAAGTCGGTTGCAAGTTATTAGTATTCTGATCTCTAAAAGATAGACAATTTATAATAAAGAGACCATTCATATTTTAGCAGACAGATTTGAGAAATAAAACTAAAAATCAGCTATGAAAATAAAGTAAAGGCAGCAACTTTGAATCTGTCAACTGAAACTACCACTAGATATAAAGCAAATACATAAACACACAAGCAATCCTGGGTTAAAAACCTGCAAAAGAACAATGCTGATCAACTTAAAATAAAGGCTGGAAATGAAATAACATGAAAGTAAATTACGCTGTACATGTGTCAAGAAAAGGAAATGTTGAATGGAAATAAGGAAATGCTGAACATAAAATACTATACAAGGCTAACATGAACAGGGGCCCTCCATTCATATAACCCAAAGAAGACTCAAGGTATTGAAAACTTCAGAACAGCACTGCTTCTATTACTCCATGTGCAGAAAATTACAGTCAAGAGTGCTCGAACAGCACTATTAAAACAGAGTCTGGGAATGCACTAAAATTATAACAAGTTCATAAAACACAACAATTAAAAAGTTATATAAGCGTACGCAGACACAAGTTTTTATAGGCATCTGAAAGATATCCTAATGCGTACAGCTAAAACTGAAAAATAACTAACTTTCATGCGTATTTAAGGTTCAATTAACACGTCATAAGCCTGCGTGGATGAGCTGGAG
>APFE031306106.1:1567-24299 GCA_000404065.3 Pinus taeda
AACTTCTGAAAGATACTAAATGCATCAGATTTATATTTGAGAAAATATAACCACATCTTTCTACTGAAATCATCTACAATAAGCAAAAAATATTTGCAAGCAGTGATAGAAGATGTATTCATAGGACCACAAATATCAACATGAATTAATTGGAGTACCTTAGATGCGCGCGAAGATTCTCCATTCGTGAATGAAGACCGATGTTGTTTGCCAGCTTGACAAGCGCCGCATACGCCCAACTACTGAGTCTGAATGTCAAGTAACCTTGACACAAGTCTGTCCCAAGAAAGCTGAGAGAGATACTGCATGTTTAGGTGCCCATATCGCTGATGCCACAGAGCGCTGATGGGAGAAACACGAGTTGCTAGAGCCACTTCTGGAAAATCACCAGTGTCAAGAACCCTGTATAAACCATGATCTTCTAGGCCAACAAAAACTGTAAGACTAGTACCCCTATCGATAATAGAGCATTTGTGTGCACTGAATACTACATCAAGTTGAGGAGAGTTCCTCATAATCTGACTGACAGACAGCAAATTAATTTCCATCCTAGGAACATAGTACACATTCAGAAAGATGAGTGTGCGCCCACCAGACTGGATTTGAACTGTACCTCGGCCATCTACTGTGTATTTTTCACCTCCGCCAAATACCACGGAATCACTGAAAGGTGAGAAGTCAATAAACCAGTCATGCCTGTGAGAGAAATGGCATGATGCACCACAGTCAATGTACCAGGCAGATGATGGAATATGATCTGAAGACCTTTTAGCCATAAAGGCGTAAAAGGCAGAATCTGTCTGCTCGGAATGTTCTGCAACATTCGATGTCTGATGAAGCCCTCCCTGTTTCTTCTGTTCAGAAGCAATTCTCTGTCGGCAATCTTTCTTCATGTGGCCGAACTTGTGACAATAATTACACTGCATATTTTTCTTCCTAGCAGAATCAAAAGACTGAGAAGAACCTTTCTGCTGAAAGGACTGAGAGGACTGATATTTGGCAGCAAAAGCATTTTCTGAGGAGGTTGATGCTGCACCACTACCAAACTGTTGTTTCCAACGATCCTGCTGCATGAGTTTGGTGCATAACTCTGGAAATTTTAGATCAACATTAGTGGCAGTAATGTTGAGTGTTTCTATGAAGTGCTCATAAGATTGTGGTAGACTTTTCAAAGTGATGACTACCATATCTTCTTCCTCCATGGTGCGACCAATGGCTTCGGGCTGATCTCGAATGTCTTTAATCTTGTTGAGATGTTCCTGTAAAGACATATGTTCATCCATCATGATGGAGAACAACTGAATTTTGAGAAAGAAAGCTCTGCTCTTGTCGGATGTCTCGTGTAGTTCCTTCAACTGTTGCCAGATCTCAGCAGCTGTCTTGCCAGAAGGAATCTGTGGTAACTGATCATCAGTGACAGAGAGCTTGAGGAGCATAACTGCCTCTCGATTTCGATCATCAAACTTATCTTGATCGGTGCCAGCGGTACCAGGACGGAGCTCTTTGTTGAGAACGAGCTGGTCAAGACGCCTATATTAAAAAATGGTCAACATTCTTTGTTTCTAGATGTTATAGTTTGTGCCATTAAAGCGTTGACTACCTTCCAGCATTAGATTGGTTAGTGAAGCCATCTGTTTGTTTCCCAAGAAAGTAATAAGGAGATCCAACTGATTTGGACAGAATCTGACAGATGCTGGTATATATAAATAACCCGAAATTGTTCTTTTAGAAAGAAATACCAAATGTTGCTTCTACCACACAGGATCGAACTTGAGAAGCACAGTTTTACTTGAAATAATCACTGAAAAAATTTCTGAGTTTGTGCTACCATTTCTGAATAATGGCCACAAAACTAATATCTCATTGTTTGATAGTTGCCCAACTGTACGTTCTTTAAAAAAAAAATCCACAGCACTATAAAGAAATACTACTATGCACCAAAAAAATCTGGAAACGAGGCTCGGCCTAAATACCCAAATTTCTGAAAGTGGCTCTCTTACTTACTGCTAGAAACTGATCCGGGTGTAATGAGAACGACTCAGCCAAGAAATAAACCACAGTGTAATGGCACTAACCTTGGTATCCACGATGGATTTGATGGCGGCTCCGTTGACCTTTGCCGCAGAGAAAATATACGCAAATATACACAGTTGGAATATCCCAACGATGTTGTCACGCGGGTGACCCTGGTTTGATCCACAACAAGGGTGATCCGTGCTCACAAATATAACTCACGTTACGTATAACATGGTTCCGTTGCCACCCGATGCACGCCAAAATACCAGATTGGAACAAGTGGGAAGAAGTGAATAACCACCGACAGCAATGAAACAATTCGGGAGTCTGATATCAAAGAGTCACAATCTACAACTGGACAGGACAGTTTCAACTCCCGCAGGATTTCTCACTGGTAACTGTAACAGAGCGATTAGCCAGCGCCAAAATGAATTACGTATAAAGGTACATCTGAGTTTCGAACCAGTCAGTGCCGCTGTCGTTTTACCAAGTCCGAGCCCAGTGTCGCCGTCGATTTACCAAGTGTTGGAATGTTGGAATCGAAAAAATCAAAGAATCTCGATGTACTTTGTAAAGTTGGCAAATACGACAAAAATGACATACGTTGTGTGCAGATGCGCGAGTGGTTTGACTACCGGAATCACACTTCCATACCCTGGGCAAACTGAATCGATTCCAACATCGATACCAGCAGAATGGAAGTGGTGGAAAGCGTTGTGAGAGCTATGAGATCCCCAACGCTACACAAATTGCAGCCACGAAAAAAAAATTAAACCCGCTGAAGAATTATTTCGAAGGATCCACTTCTGTATCGAGATAGACGACTGTAAGCTTTTAAAACAGTGAGCAGAGCCGAAGCTAAGACTCAGTGAAGGCTATCTGGCTTACAGAGGGCTCGACCTTAGAAAGGAATGACAGAAAGAACTCAAGAGATTAGAATGTAGAGAGAATAGCTTCTCAATAAATCTCTTTTTCTAGCTCTGATACCATAAAACAGTGTGAAACACGGATATGGATTTCCAAATGAATTAATGAATTGATTGAGCAACAATACTCAATAATAATACAGAGATATTTACAAAGATAGAAACACCAAGTTTCTATGTAAAGAATCAGTTTCATCTAAGAAACTGCTAAAAGAATAAAATTAGCAACAGCTAAAAGAATAAGCATTAAACTAAAATAGTATTATTCTAATAATACCAAGGAGGTCTTATCATTTGTATCATCAAAGAATTGTTCGTTTATGTAATGTAAAGGAGGTTTCCCCCTCGAAGAGGATAATTTTTAAGTCGTTGATCTATCTTTTCTTCTTCTTTGTGAGCTAGTTGCATAACATTTGGTATCAGAGCTTTGGATTCTAGGGTTTTATTGCTGCAAACAGGTCATCTTAGCATTTTCGCTATATTGTTTTTCTACGAAGGTTCAGAAGCTAAAATTGTGACCACGTGGAGCCGAAATCTTGATAAACTTCTTGTAAGAAGTTCAGATCTTGGTTCGCTATATTTTCTGAGATATGGTCCGAAGAAGTTAGGGTTTTTTTCATTTTCTAAAATACAGTCTCAAATAGGTGACCTTGGGAAAATCGTCATTACTTTGTCTACGAGCATCGATTTGAATTTCGTAAAAAGTGACTAAAATTGCACGGATTGTAAATTTTCGTGTATCATTTTCAAAGACGAAGGCTAAAACAGTGACACGTGGCATTCCTTACAAGCTCGCTTTATTTAACTAGTCCATAATCAAGTAATTATGGGAGATTTGGCATAACATTACCTTGAAGAATCCAATTTTGGTCTGACTTGTGGCGTTAGAAAGAAGACTCAGAGGGATACCACAAAACAGAATTTCAGATCTTGGAGATCCGAAATTACAAACGTACAACAGTTTCAATATCAGGCTCCTAAAACACAAGAAAATGTGTGTATTTTTTAAATTTTGAATAACTTTTGTTTGAAAAATCAATTTGAAGTGATTCAAAGGGCATAGTGAAGCATAGATATCATTGTTTGATTCCAAAATGCCTCGAAACAAATGGACACACCTAGTAAGCAACCAGAAAGCTCTTCAAAGATGCATGAAGAGGAAGAAATGCAGCATGATATATCAAAATTACGAGAACAAATGCAACAAATTTCGCTCTCACAAAAAGTAACAAAAAATGAATTGGAAGCCATGATGAATGTTAAGATAGATGGTATAAAAAAGGACATGGGAATTTTGAATGATGGTTTAAAAGAAGACATAGAAGCAATGACAAATGTCAAGATAGAAGGGTTGAAGGAAGGCTTGGCAAAGTTGCTAGAAGAAAGGCTTCCCAGTGGTGACAAGGTAATCCATGAAAATCATGATGAGGACAAACGGAATATGAATTATGATTTTAGAGACTCCAATGTTGGGTTTAAGAACCACCACATTCCAAATATCAATATGTGGAAGTTTGATGGCAAGGATCTGGTATCATGGATACTACGGATGGAGCAATATTTTGATCTCCATGATGTGCAACACACACAAAAGATATGCATTGGATCTTTATATTTAGAACCCAATCAATTTGTGTGGTATCAATGGCTTTTTTCTTGTAAACCACTTGTCACTTGATCAATTTTTACAGAGGAAATGACAGCACATTATGAGGATACAAAGAGCAACACCTTCTTTAGCTAATTGATAAATCTCAAACAAAAGGGTTCAATGGCGGAGCACATTGAAGACTTCCAAAATTTGAATATCAGGGTAACTGATATTCCAGAGGAGCACAGGATTAATGTCTTCATAGGGACTTTAAAGGACAACATCGAAGATGACGTTTGTCTTTGGAAACTTGATTCATTGGAGAAGGCGTTCAGGGTGGCAAGAAAAATTCAAAAAAAAATTATGGCAACAAGGAGGTCTACCACTCACAACTATAAATATGGAAGTGTTGTTGCTCCTAGCCTTCCACAACCTACAAGGTTGACACCATAACAATTAGAGAAAGACAGAGCAAAAGCGCTTTGTTACAGTTGTGATAGCAAGTACACTAAAGGTCATAAGTGTGCTGAGAAGAAATTATTCTCCATAGATTGTGAAGAGGAGGAACAAAAGGAACAAAAAACATCAAAAGAGGAGGATATACACAAAGAACCAACCCCAGAGAAAGAGGAAATGAATCTGAAAATATCTTGTAATGCATTTGCAGGAATTACAACTCCTCAAACTCCCAACATAGAAGGATATATCAAGAAGAAAAAGGTAATAGTGTTGATTTGTAGTACCTATAATTTTATTCATTGTAAGGTAGTCAAGGAATTGAATTGCTTCCTATATCTAGCACCAAAGTATCGAGTGATGGTTGCAAATGGAGGAACAATAAATTTCTTTGGAAAGTGTCAAAATATCAAGGTAATGACATGGGGGATATGTATTGAACAATGGGTGGTGTTGATGTTGTACTAGGAGTCCAATGGTTACAATCTTTGGGGGCAACACCCTTTAATATTCAAAAACGTTTCTTAAAAAAAAAATTGGGAAGGAAAGGAAGTTGAATTAAGGGGTATCGTAGGAAAACCAAGAAAGATAATCAGCTCTATTGGCATGACAAAGCATTTGAAGAAAAGACGGGGTGTAATTGCACAATTATGCTCACTAGAGGTTCAAACATCGAAATCATTTATTTCTCCAAATCTCCAAAAGGTCTTGGACAATCATTCTAAGGTATTTGAGACTCACAAAGGCCTCCCACCTATTTGTGATCATGATCATGTTATTCATTTGATTCCAGGATGTGTTCCTTCAAACATCAAACCTTACAGATAGCCTTATGTCCAAAAGAGTGAAATTGAACGTATGGTTGCAAAAATGATAGAGATCGGTATAATTCAACCTAGTCAAAGTTCTTTCTTACTCCTATAGTATTCGTGCACAAGAAGGATGGATCATGGCATATGTGTCCAGATTATAGGGAGCTCAACAAGCTCACTATTAAAGATAAATTTCTCATTCCCGTCATTGATGAATTATTGGATGAATTACATGGAGCAATTTACTTCACCAAGTTGGATATTCATTTAGGATATCATCAAATTAGAATGAACACTGAAGGCATTCTGAAAACAACATTCAGAACTCATGAGGGTCATTATGAATTTTACTAATGCACCTTCCACATTTCAAGGTTTGATGAATTCCATTTTCAAACCCTTCCTTCGAAAATTTGTGTTAGTATTTTTTTGATGATATACTAATCTACAACAAGTTTTGGAAGGATCATGTTCAACATGTTGACAGGGTGCTCAAACTATTGGAGGAGAAACAATTATATGCAAAAACCTCCAAATGTTTATTAGGAGTACAGGAGGTGGAATATTTGGGTCATATGTATCTCATGAGGGTGTTAAGGTAGACTGTAAAAAAATTAAGCCATTAAGGAATGGAAAATCCCCACAACCATAAAGCATCTTCGAGGATTTTTCCGGTTGACAAGGTATTATCACAAGTTTGTTAAGAATTATGGGAGAATAGCAGCACCTCTAACAACATTACCAAAGAAAGATGCATTTTCTTGGACTCCAAAAGCAACTAAGGCTTTGAACATCTTAGAGAGGCAATGTGACAAGCATCGATCTTAGCTACGCCAAACTTCACAAAAACCTTCGTCGTGGAATGTAATCCCTCAGGAAATGGAATTGGTGTTGTTTTAATGCAAGAAGGAAGACCCATTTCTTTTGAAAGTCATCCAATCAAGGGAAAGTATTTACACAAATCTATTTATGAGAAAGAAATGTTGGCAATACTAAATGCACTAAAGAAATGGTGACCTTAACTAATGGGAAGACACTTCAACGTAAAAACAAATCATGATAGTCTTAAATACTTTTTGGAACATAGATTATCTTCAGAAGAGCAGGAAAAAAGGTCACAAAGATGTTGGATTATGACTTTGAAATCATCTAAAAAACAAAGAAGCAAAATGTTGTTGCAGATGCACTCACAAGAAGGATAAGGACGTGGAAGCATTGTTTTGTGCCATTTCTATTATCCAACCTGATTGGATAACCGAAGCAAGGGATGAATGGAAGAATGACGAAGTGGTGTGGACACTCATTCAAAAGTTGCAACAAGATCCTAGTGCATCTGATACATTTAGCTAGAAAAATGATTCATTATGTTACAAAGATCGCTCATATATTTGTAAAAATTATCAACTCAAGCAAAAGATTCTTTTGGAATTGCACACCTCCCCCTTAGGAGGGCAAGAGGTGTGGGCACTCATTCAAAAGTTGCAACAAGATCCCAGTACATCTGATACATTTAGCTAGAAAAATGATTCATTATGGTACAAAGATCGCTTATATCTTTGTAAAAATTCCCAACTCAGGCAAAATATTCTTTTGGAATTGCACACCTCCGCCTTAGGAGGGCACTCAGGATTTTTAAAAACTTACCACAAGCTCAAGAAGGAATATTTTTGGGATGGCCTTAAATCTGGTATTCAGATGTTTGTGGCAGAATGTTTGATTTGCCAACAAAATAAAGTTGGAGACAATTAAGACCCCAAGTCTATTACAAACTCTAGCCATTCCAAGTTAGCATTGGGAGGAGGTCTCAATGGATTTTATCATAAGTTTACTCAAGTTTGAAGGAAAGAGTGTCATCATAGTGGTAGTTGATAGACTTACCAAATGTGCACACTATCGTGCATTATCTCATCATTTTAAAGCCAGTAGAGTTGCTACTGCATTTATGGAAACAATTCAAAAGCTACATTGAAACCGAAAGATTATTGTAAGTGACGGAGATCCCATTTTCACTGTAAATTTTTGGACAGAATTATTTTCTTGTCTTGATACTCAATTAGCTTGTAGCTCATTTTATAATCCTCAATCTAACAGGAATCTATGATAGTGAACAAATGTTTGGAAGGATATCTTCATTGATTTATATCAAATAAACAAACACAATGGGTCAAGTGGTTATCTCTAGCTGAATGGTGGTATAACACTTCCTTCTATACTGCAGCAAAAATGACCCCATTTATGGCACTTTATGGATATCATCCACCATCCAGTACATCATCTTTAAGAGAAAATTCTAACGTTCAAGCAGTGGAAGATCACATCGAGTGTCAACAACAAGTTCTCCAACTCGTAAAAGATAACCTCACTCTGACGCAGAATCGAATGAAATAGGAAAATCAGCATCGCAATGAAAGAAGATTTGATGTAGGCGACTAGGTTTTTTATGGCTACAACCATACAAACAAATATCCCCCAAGCAAGCTCAGAAAGATAATAAATTATCACCCAAGTATTATGGTCCTTACAAGGTGTTGCAAAAGATTGGTTCTATGGCATAAAATTGGAGTTACCTACATCTTCCCGAGCACGCCCAGTTTTACATGTTTCAAGCTTAAAGAGGTTATCGGTGACAAGATTCCAGTTCAAACAGTGTGTCCAGAACTTGACGAAGAAGGAAAAGTCATATTTAAGCCTAAAGCAGTCACGGAAACAAGAACCCACAATGATGGAAGCGATTAATTTCAGAGTATCTCATTAAGTGGAAAAACTTACCCACTAAAGATTCCACATGGGTGGATGAGAAATCTATATAGAAGCATCTGAAACTACTCAAGCGTTGAGGACAACACTTTTTTGAAGGAGAGGGGCATGTTAGGTCCCTATAAGGCTAGTGTATCCCCCTTATTGTTATTGTTCGTATAGCCCCCTATTGTTATTGTTGTGCCCATGTATTCCCCAAGTTGTTATTGATGTGCCCCAATAGAAGCCCACTATTATTATTGTTGTGCCCTTACATTACTATTGTTATGTAGCCTTTGTTTATATTCTGACCCCTTAGACTCCTATATATACCAGTAAGGTCTTATCATTTGTATCATCCAAGACTTGTTCATTTATGTAATGTAAAAGAGGTATCCCCCTCGAAGAGGATATTTTTTAAGTCATTGATCTAACTTTTCTTCTACTTTGTGAGTTGGTTGCATAACACCCTGTAGTTGGAGACTTCAATGTCATGTCTTCTTTTCTTGATATAGATAGTAGACCTTCCTCTTCTTATATGATTCTTATCCTTTGACCCTTTCAATAGATCTTCAACTTGCCTTTTTCCTTTTGTTTTTACCTTAGCACTGACACCATGTTAAAAAATTAGAAAGGCAGAAAGATTCTCTTATGTTGATAATGACTTGTGATATTCTTGTATTCTTAATAGTTTTATTTATGTTTTTCTTTTATCTTCTTTTCATCAAGCAATCATCAAATCAAAACATGAAGATCAACGACACCAGATGTAGGCACTCGGTCAGGGCTAAAACCCCTCTCTAGAGGAAAACCTAGTCAAACTCTTCCACTAATCAAATTGAAATAGACCAAGACCTCAGACCTGACAAATGACTCTTCTCACTCCGCCAAGTCAGCCCTCAAATTGTCCTTCCAGATTCCAAAGGTCAAGTGCAACAATACTCATCAATATTGCATCAAAGACAAAATTTCAGCCAAGCTACTTCAAAATTTGGCCCAGCTTCAATTCTACAACTTCAGCCCTCCTTCAACTTTACCTCGTTCGCACGTGTTAGACAAAGAGAGAGAGAATTCGATTTATTTTGCTTGACAAAGACTTCCTTCTCCTTCGCTATTCTTTCCTCCTTCCTTGAATTTTGTACCCTTTTACTACTTCCAGCTACTGTAGATCGAACTTCTTGCTTGGTGCTCCAAATAAGGTCAAATTGTTTCCTTCATATAGTGAATCTTTGAGGTCGAACTACCTTGATAAGGCTGACTTATCCTTCTTTGAGGCCGACTTGGTGGAGGAGGCCTAAATGACCTATTTGACACTAAATTAAATTTCTTGCTTGACTCAAGAAGCCCTAGAAGGGTCTATTACATTATGACAAGGACAAGGACTATTGACACAAACCCTAGAAGCCTGCAATGGAGGCTTTGACCTATCAACCATCGACCCAAGCATGAAACTCATGTTTTAATAAGTCAATAATAAAATTTATTTTTCTTTCTTTTGACAAATACATTACATCATGACTCAAATACAATTATGAAGACCGACACTAGTTACATTTTTCAGCAGTTAGAACTTCAGCTAAGCAATTAGAATTACTATAATTTATGACCCTCTATAATAGTTACAACCTCAACACTCATCAAAATTAATTTAAGACCCTCTTACAAGTTGGATTTCCCACATCTTAGTGAATTGGCATATGTCAACTACAATCTTCAACTGTGATAAGGCAGCTGGATAAGGTCCCTGATGTGGACACCATTTCCTTTGACAATATTAACATATTGTCTGAGCGGAGGGTGGAGTACAAGGCACCTGTTATGGAGAAGGAACCTGCATGGTTAGAGGAGGAGGTGCAGCTGAATGATATAAGAAATTCTACTGGCAAAAAAGCCATGACCTTTGACACAAAAGGGGAAGAGGGAATTGATATCGGATAACTAGCTGCTAGATTTGTCATTGTATACGCCTCATGATTATAAGATAAATTTTGTATATATTTGATGTCATTTTGACATTTGTATTAGCTGTCCACTTTTGAGTCCATCATTGGAACGCTATCAAGGTTTAGTATTGACTTTGATGTATAAGTTTTTATTTGACATCCACTACATCACATATTTTAGTGTATTTTCAATATTTATTTGGCAATGTGTATATTTGATGTTGTTGTTGGTTTCTGTGATTAGAACAGTGAAGACAATGAATTTATTTTGTATTTTTGATGCCTGTCGTGGTTTAGCAACTTTTTTGATTGATGTTGCCAAGAACTTGTATTCTGGACCTTCGCCAATTTTTTTGCCAATGCCAATTTTTTCCACAATGATCAAAACATTGCAGCTTGGCCATTCTGAAACCTTTCCATCAAGCACAAAAAGATGTTTTTTAATACACTAAGAAAACATTTTCTAGTCACACAAGGATCAAGATAGAAGCAATAAAAGGACATACAGGCAAGCAATGTTGTTCCATGCTTCCCCATTATCTGGATCAAGCTGCACAGCATGAGTAAACCCATCTATGGCTTTATCAAAGTCTCTTGCCTGCAGGATCCAGAATAAAGGATTGAAAATAAATCTTTGACACCAATAAACATTAGTTAGTAAAATCTGAAAAGAAAAGCACATTCTCTATTGTGCTTCATCTCAGTTTGATTGATCATGTGCAACATTTACAACTTGAATTACAGTAAAATAGACAAACTGCTAAAGAGTATTGTTAATTTACCTTTAAAGCTGCTGAACCAAGTGCAAACCATCCATCTGGATGGAGGGAATTTAACGCAAGCACAGCTTCCCTGCATTAACCCTTGAGTTCAACACCTGACTAAAAATATCCCAAAAGTAACTTTATTTGGCATAGAGAGACACTTTCAAAAAGAATTGAACAAGAAAAACTTTTCACTTGACACCAAAGGAAAAAAAACTAAAATCTGTAAAGAGTGTATAGATTCAAAATACAAACCAGTGACTTTGAGACTTTTTATATGCCCCTCTATTATATGCACTTCTTGCCAATGATCGCTGTCAACAGATATGCATAATTTTGATAACTATATTTAAGTACTAAAATACAGAATTCTCAATCAAGCATTTAAAACCATTCAAATATCAAAATTCACAGATAAGCCTTAGTGAGCCTAAATCAAACCTCTGCACGAGCAAAACGGTTGCCAGAAACTTCCAAAGCTTTGATGTAATTATCATCATTAAGTGTAACATCTCCCAGCGAGCACCTTCAACAGAAGGACAAGTTATAAGAAAAAATGTTAAATTATAATGCAAAGAAATTCATAATACTATTGGACATATTTTCCAGATGCAACGCTCTACACATGATTTAGAGATGTTCACATTGAAGATGATCCAAAAGAGATGTACTATGAGCCTATCAGATTATCAGATTATCAGAACAGGTCTGCATATAAATGTAGATATCAGTCTTTTTTTGCACAGTCTAACTGTGAGACGTTTTTGACCTTTTCTAGCAATATTTTCCAGTCGATTTTGCCTGAAATATGGCAGGGATTTCTTGGTATGGTAAGCTGAGCTCCATTATTTGCACATTTCAAGCGTTCCAAGGGTTTTTGAGGACATTGAATCCATTTATGCATTCAAAAACACATTTTAAACAGCAAACCTACACAATCTTGCAAAAAAATTCTATCACCGGATTCTGGCAGAAAAAGTAAAAGCATCTAATGGTTAGACTGCTCTACCATTTTTACTTCTGTCTACAAAGAATACTCTATATTTTCATTAAATTGCATTCAACATGAACTTGAGCGCAACCAATTCAAACACAAAAGATATTATGAATCCAAAAGGCCAAACGCAACAGTGGAATAAACACGGAAATATCAGTAACAATGTTTAAATCTCTTTTGCTTGTCTCTTTAATCTGGTAAATTATGGAGAATCGAATCCTTGAAATATTACAAGCTTGAACTTTCATAGATGTGAACAAACCTTATTTACTTTTTACTCTTCTAAGCCAGCTAGAACATGATACTAGGACTGATTTATCTGGGGATGCATCCTTGTAGGTCAGATCACACCCCCTACATTCCCTAAGTCCTTGAGGACAGGGATTCTAACAATGACTGAAATGTGTGTGCAGACTACCCTAAGTACTGCGGATGTTTAGGGGGTAGCCTGTTGAAATTCTATGACAAGTACAGTAGAATACAATTTTCTGCCAGATAATTACTTCTTAACGATTTTTCATACAGTATTTTACTATTTACTACTATCTTTGAATAATTACACTCAAAAAATCTCAACAGTAAATGTAGCAAAAAAAGCAAGGATCATAGGAAGACAGCCATGCACAATAGAGACAATAATTTTACCCTAGGAAACCCAACAACTTTTCTTTGGGGAAATTATTCTTCAGCAAGGTTTACAAATCAGCAATTTGTCCAGAAATTTTTGCCAATATCCAAGTCAGAATACCAGTCAAACCTGGTCAAATTCAGTAGCTGGTCCATGCTGGTCAAAACCAGTCAAAAGTCAACTCTGGTCAAAACTTCAAAGTTCAAACTGCAGTCAAATCTGTCAACACCCTGTGGTCAAATCTGGTCAAATCTTTGTGGTCAATTTTGATCAATTTGCTGCAGTCAGACTTGGTTGATTAGTCACATGTGCAGCCTCAAGAATGCTGGTCAAACTCAGTGATTAAAAGAGAGAAAGACTTGCCCTTCGTTCTTAACATCTTAACATCTTATTTATACACATCCAAGGGGTGTGACAGCCCAAGGGTAACAACCCAAGAGACACGTCCCTTAACTGGCTGGCCAACTTGACTTGTCCTGGGCGAACTTGAAGACCCTCAAGTCATGCGAGAATACCTCCTGATGCTATATAAAAATTAACACATCCCTCATAAAGTCAAGGGATCTCACTGCACTCCAGGGACACTGTTGCCGCCTAAATCCACACCTGGGATTATTCTGGAGGAAGTCTTTAACTCCACTTGGTGTGGCCTTGGGGGCAAGTTGCAAGTTGGGGTTGTCACCCAACTCCCAGCTCTTCGTTCTAGACTAACTCCTAGTGAAGCCAAGGGGGTTAGTCCCTAAAGAAGAAAACTAAGGTTTGATTAGTGTTGTGTTAAACACATTCTAGGAGTTAATATGGTTTAAACCAATTTGCAATTCATCATTGACTAGGTAAACCATCACATGTGCTTCAAAATAAAGAATGATTTCGCAAGCACATATGCATATCATTCATGAGTCATGACAAAACATATATAAGTGTGTCAAACCAATGAATGAAATACTTGAGCAATGTAAAGATATGATCAATAAAGAGACCAGTGCCAATAATCAAATAGATGCTTGCAAGCAAAATAAAGTACTTGGAAATGAAAAGAATTGAAAGCAAAGTACTTGAAAAGGATAGCTCTGCAAGAAAAGATGCTTAAAACAAAATACTTTGAAATGAAAATTGCAAGCAAACTTGTAAAGCAAGAGCAAATGATATCTCAATCAAGCACACAATGCAAATGTAAAGTGTGATGAATTGCCTCTTGGTTGATTTTAGAATTAGCTAGGTTGCCTCTTGAGTTAATGTAGAGTAGAGAGAGAGATTGCACTTATTATAATGTGGAGCTTTTCTTCCAAACCTTTATCCTAGCAAAGATAAAGATAGTTGCAAGGAGACCCAACATGGGGAAGCTTAGCTTCAATGAGTACCCACCTGATTTCACAAGTCAGCCCTCTTGCACGCACATCCAACATTGGGTTTCCCCAACCTGATTTAGCAAGTTGAGTGTTTACTGTCTCCAAAACTTGAATAAGAGATGGGTGAAAAGGGACCCTATTAAACTATACAACTAGTTAAGTTAGAGGTTACTTTCTCTAAATGCAAAAGAACTTCAAATCTAATAGAACTAGCATCTTAAAAGACTAAGTTGAACTGATTGTACAAATGAAATGAAAAGTGTTGATTTGGGGTAGCATCAGATGTGCTCTAGCCATGAAAATTGGTGGAGAGGCTAAGGCACATGAGATCTCCAATACCAGAAAGGGTTTGGGAAGATTCTAAACAGTTTGGGAGATATTAAAATAATTAATATTTTTAATGGAGTCCCTAAGTCTAAACTTAGAGAAAATAAAATATTAATGTGAATTAATAAAACACTGTGTTAGAATGGTCCAAAAGGCATGGATCAAGCCAGATATAATATTAGTCGTTGATTAGAGACTTAATCTCGGTCGTTGATTTGTCAACGAGAAAAGTATAAGAGGACGCTTGAGAGTCACTTGGACAACACACCAAGAGATCAAGATTTCGACTTTTTGGGGTTGGGTTTGCTAAGAAAGTTGAGAGAGTGATTAGAGTTGCAGCTAAGGGGCAGTGAATACAAAAGCAGAGAGGAAGAGATGGCACTGGGAGGATCAGCGCAGTAACCGGAGAGAGGGATGCAAAAGCAGCCAAGGGCTCACGCAGCGCCAACCAAGAGTTGTGCAATGCCTTAGAGGGTTAGCATGGGTGACGCAGAGGGCGAGAGGACTGACGCAGGCCAAGCCAGAGTGACGTTGGGCTAACGCTGGGCCAGAGAGAGGCTGGAGTTAGGGTTTCATGGGGTAGATTGGAGTTGTGGAGCTGCCAAAGTGTTTATCCGGGGTTTCAGCCAGAATATCTGCTTTCGAGTAGAGAAGTACTACTGCTAAGATCATTCTCTGTTGGGTGAGCCAGATTTGGCACCTAGATTGTATTCTGAAACTACTTAATAAATCAAACCCTCAGATAGTTGCACCGGTTTTCCCGCATTGGGTTTTTCCGAGGACATTAGTCCAAAAACAACGGTGTCACTTGTGTGCTTGTTTTGTTTCCTTCAGTTGGTGATCTGTAATGTGTTGAGCATGTACTTGTATTTATTTCTAGTATTTACATGGTAAATAACTTCTTAATTAATAGAACAAGTAGGTAGGAATAAATCAGAAAGTACATGAAGGGATTCTAACGGGTTAGACTTAGAAATTCCAACATGGTATCAGAGCATGGTTGCAAATCACAAAAGAACTGAGGACATCAACCAAGCAGAGCAACGGCAGCAAAAAAAGTTGTCCCGACTAACAGAAGTTGTTCCTAGCAGAGTAGTAGCAAGGAAGGGGTGATGCAGTGCCTGCGTCATCAAGATTGAGCTAGGAAGAGGCAGTGCAGAGGCTGAGGGAGGCAAAGAAAAGCTCACGCAGAGGCCAGGAGGGCTGACGCAATTGGCTGAGGAAGCTGATTTGCCGATGCCGAGCTTGCGCAAAGCCTAGGAGCTCTAACCTTTAGTTTGTTGGGGTTTAGGAGGTTGTGGGTAAATTGTAGAGTGGAGCTAGTGGGGTATTGTAATTAGAACAATACCTAACAAGGCAAGGCCAAGGACGAGGGATCTACTACCGAGGATTTCTAGCCGAGAAATCTGAATCAGTGGTGCAGCTGCATTAACGATCGAAGTGGGGCATCTCGACATTGGCAGAAGGGTTTCCAGGAGGGAAATCGAGGCTCAGAGGGAGTCACACCAAGAAATTCTAGGAGGGAAATAGAGGAGCAACGAGATGGTAGTGAATGGGGTAAGAGACCAGGACAGACTGGATGGAGCCTCAAACTTTGTAGTCTGGAAGGCCAGAATCCTATCCGTTCTAGATAGAAATCGTGTCAAGCACTTCGCCTTGAGGATGATAGCTATCCCAGTTGACCCAGCTGATAACGACAAGTACGAGGAGGCAATGGCGAGGGCCAAGAGCATCATTCTTGACGGGGCCAAGGACCATGTGGTACCACATATTGCCGAAAAGAACACGGCAAATGAGATGTGGGAGGCCCTAAAGAAATTGTACCAGCATACTTCTGTGCAGAGAAGGATGTTACTAGAAAATCAGCTGCGATCATACCACATGCAGAAGGTAGAACAAATACTTGGCAAAGTAGATGTTGGGGTTTAGGAAGCTATGGGTAAGTTGCAGAGTAGAGTTGGTGGGGTACTGTAGTCAAAACAATACCTAACAGGGCAAGGCCAAGGAGGAGGGAGTTGCTACAGAGGATTCTAGCCGACAAATTCAGATCAGTGGTGTAGCTGCACTAACGATCGGAGTGAGGGCATCTCGACATTGCAGAAGGGTTTCTAGGAGGGAAATCGAGGCTCAGAGGGAGTCACACCAAGAAATTCGAGGACGGAAGTAGAGAAGCAGCGAGATGGCAGTGAACAGGGTAAGAGGCCAGGACAAACTGAATGGAGCCTCAAACATCGTAGTGTGGAAGGCCAGAATCCTATCCGTTCTAGATAGGAATTGTGTCAAGCACTTCGCCTTAAGGACGATAACTATCCCAGTTGACCCAGCTGATAACGACAAGTATGAGGAGGTAATAGCAAGGGCCAAGAGCATCATTCTTGACAGTGTCAAGGACCATGTAGTACCACATTGCCGAAAAGGAAACGTAAAATGAGATGTGGGAGGCCCTAAAGAAATTGTACCAACATACTTCTGTGCAGAGAAGGATGTTACTAGAAAATCAGTTGCGATCATACCAGATGCAGAAGGGAGAACAGATCGACCCCTTCCTCGGTCGATTGAAGGAGATCCGGAATCAGCTAACTTCCATAGGGGCCACACCGGATCAAGATTTGATGGTGAGAACAGCCCTAAACACAGTCTCAGAAGACTGGGAGGTGTTTGTCCAAAGCATACTGGGTAGAGCAACCCTTCTAGATTGGGAGGAAATATGGGTCGCTCTTCGCCAAGAAGAGATCAAAAGGCTGAGCAAGGCGGGATGCAGCGGAAAGGGGATCAGAATCAAGGAGGAGGAGGTGGATGCTGCCCTAGCATCTGAGGGATAGCAGGAGAAATGGAACAAGGACCTCTCCAAGGTTAAATGCTTCCACTGTGGGGAGCTGGGTCATTATGCAACCCAGTGTCCAAAGAAGAAAACCAAGGGCGAGGCCTCTGAGACAAAGGCTGCACCAGCAAGGGCAGAGAAGGAAGTAGAGACAGACGATGATTGTGCCACGACTGCACACAACACTTGAGCGTAAGTGGGGAGACATCGAGCTGTAGTCAGACGGAGTACAGGCGAAGAGGGGCAAGATCCTCGAGGTACCCAACCTCCTGGATTAGACCTTGTTGTTGAAGTTTCTAAGTTTACTTAATTTAGAAACCCTTCATGCACTTTTTCTGATTTATTCCTACCTACTTGTTAATTTTTCTTTAACAAGTTATTTACAAAGTAAATACTGAAAATAAACATCAGTGCATTCTCAACATATTATAGATCAGCAACTAAAAGAAACAAGAAAAAATACACCACATGACACCATTATTTTTGGACCAATGTCCCCGGAAAAACCAAATGCGAGAAAACCGGCGCAGCTATCTGAGGGTTTTCTTACTAAGCAATATTAGAGTATAATCTGGGTGCCGAAACTGGCCTACCCAACAAAGAATTTCCTTAGCAGCTATACCTCACAGTTTGAGAGAAATCTCCTGGCTGAAACCTCGGAAAATCCTTTCGGCACAAAACCGCTCTACAACCCCAACATCTGCCCAATCTTGATTGCGTCAGCCCCTCTCTGTCTCACGGTGGCCTTGCGTGAGCCCTTGTTGGCTCTGCATCACCCTCCTTGGTTGTTGCGTTGCTCTCCCGGCACAATCTCTACCTTCCCTATTTCTCTGTACTCAATGCCCCTCAGCTGCTCTCCCGATCACTGATTCTATCTCTCTTAGCAAGCCCCGCTCTAGAGAATAGAATGATTGATCATCTGGTGTACTCTCAAAATGACCCTCAAGCCTCCTCTTATACTTTTCCTGTTAACAATTCAACGGTCGAGATTAAGTCCCTAATCAACGACTAAGATTAGATCTGGCTTGATCCATGTCTTTTGGAGCACCCTAACACAGATTCTTATTAATACACATTAATATTTTATTTTCCCTAAGTTTAAACTTAGGGACTCCATTAAAAATATTAATTATTTTAATATCTCCTGATCTGTTTAGAATCTGCCCAAACCCTTTTTGGGTATTGGAGATCTTATGTGCCCCAACCTATCCACCAAATTTCATGGCTAGAGCACATCCGATGCTACCCCAAATCAACACTCCCTCTTAGCGAGGATTGTTTCTAGCAATTCTCCTCACTGAGTACTACTCTGATCATCCGACATCGGTACTTGTGCTGATGTTAGGCCTTCCTCCCCACCATCCTCTGCTTTGTTGCCTCCTGTACTGTTGCCCATGGTTCTACCACTACCACTGCTACATTTGTACGACAGCTCCCTCTGCATCCGTGTTGTTGCTGGTCCTTTCTCCCAACACTGCACTGCACCTCCTCTCATCATGTTGCATCGTGTTGCCCACTGCTGCACTGCAACTCAGTTACTGAGAAGTAAGTAACTTATCCTCCAACTAACCTCCCCGTTGGGCTAGAAACACCCACTGATGCTAAAGCTCCCTTTGCCGCTAACAAGTGCTCCCTCTCTGACCTTTGTGCTGCTGCAACAACTCCCTGCATCTCGCACCGTTGCACACCTCTTTGTGACTTCCTGCATTGGTGCAACACTTCTGTGCCTCTCGCACTACTGCAGCCTGCTAGCTCTACGCTGTCTCGAGACTCCTGCATTGTAGCTCCCTCTGCCACTTCATCCGCATCTGTCTCTACCCACTCAACCAGTCTTGCTACTCCTTGTCGGGGCTCCCATAGCAAGGTCTAATCCAAGAGGCTGGGTACCTCAAGGATCCTACCCCTCATCACCTGTACTCCGCCTAACTACAGCTCGATGTCTCCCCACTTCCGCTCAAGTGGTGCATGTGCACTCATGGTACAGTCATCGTCTATCAAAACTTGCTTCTCTGCCGGTCCTAGCGCTGCCTTTGTCTCAGAAGACTCTCCCTTACTATTCTTCCTTGGGCACTGGGCCGCATAATGACCCATCTCCCCATAGTGGAAGCACTTGATCTTCGAGAGATCTTTCTTCTTCCGCTTCTCCTGCTTTCCCTCAGATGCTAGGGCCACATCCTCCTCCTCCTACTTAACCTTGATCCCTTTGCTACTTCTACCTGTCTTTGACTGTCGTCTAATCTCTTCTTGGCGAAGAGCTGCACACATCTCATCCCAAGGAAGGAGAGTCTCTCTGCCCAGAATGCTCTGGGCAAACACTTCCCACTCTTCTGAGACAGCGTTCAGGGTTGTCCTCACCATAAGCTCCTAATTTGGTGTTGCTCCTATAGGAGTCAGCTGATCTCGGATCTCATTCAATCCTCCGAGGAAGGAGTCAATCGATTGACCCTTCTTCATCTGATATGACCTCATCTGGTTCTCGAGCAGCATTCTTCTCTGCACAGAAGTATCCTGGTACAAGTTCTTGAGAGACTCCCACATCTCAACAGTTGTTTCCTTCTCAGCTCCATGTGGTACCACATGATCCTTGACCTCGTCAAGGATAATGTACTTGGCTCTCGCCATCGCCTCCTCGTACTTGTCATTATCATTGGGGCCGAATAGGATAGCTATAACCTTCAAGGCGAAGTTCTTGACACGATTTCTGTCAAGCACTGATAAGATTCTAGCCTTCTAGACTATGAAGTTCGATGCTCCGTCTTGTCTATCCTGGTCTCTTACCCCGTGTAGTGCCATGATGCTCCTCTACTTCCCTCTTGGAAGTTTCCTAAGTTTAGACTTAGGGACTCCATTAAAAATATTAATTATTTTAATATCTCGTGATCTGTTTAGAATCTACCCAAACCCTTTCTCGGCATTGTAGATTTCATGTGCCCCAATCTATCCACCAAATTTCGTGGCTAGAGCACATCCAATGCTACCCCAAATCAACACTCCCTCTTAGCGAAGACTGTTTCTAACAATACTCCTCACTGACTATTACTCTGATCATCCAACATCAGTACCTGTGCTGATGCTAGGCCTTCTTGCCCACCATCCTCTGCAATGCTGCCGCCTCCTGTACTGCTGCCCATGGTTCTGCCACTGCCACTGCTGCATCTGTACGACAGCACCCTCTGCATCTGTGTTGTTGTTGATCCTTTCTCCCAACACTGCATCTGTGCTGCTACTGATCCTTTCTCCCATCACTGCATCTGCACTGCGCCTCCTCTCATCATGTTGCATCATGTTGCCCACTGCTACACTGCAACTCAGTTACTGAGAAGTAAGTAACTGATCCTCCAACTAACCTCCCTGTTGGGCTAGAAACACCCACTAATGTTGAAGCTCCCTCTACCGCTGAAAAGTGCTCCCTCTTTGACCTCTGCACTATTGCAACAACTCCCTGCATCTCGCACCGTTGCACACCTCTTCGTGCCTTCCTACACTGGTGTAACACTCCTGTGCCTCTCGCACTGCTGCAGCCTGCTAGCTCTGCACTGTCTCAGGACTCTTTAATTGTAGCTCTCTCTGCCGCTTCATCTGCATCCGTATCTACCCATTCAGCCAGTCTTGCTACTCGTTGGGGCTCCCGTAGCAAGGTCTAATCCAAGAGGCTGGGTACCTCAAGGATCCTGCCCCTCATCGCCTATAGTCCGCCTGACTATAGCTCGATGTCTCCCCACTTCCGCTCAAGTGGTGCATGTGCACTCATGGCACAATCATTGTCTGTAAAAAATTCCTTCTCTATCCATGCTCGCACTGCCTTTGTCTCGGAAGACTCTCCCTTACTCTTCTTCCTTGGGCACTGGGTCACATAATGACCCACCTCCCCATAGTGGAAGCACTTGATCTTGGAGAGATCTTTCTTCTTCCGCTTCAACTACTTTCCCTTAAATGGTAGGGCCACATCCTCCTCCTGCTTGACCTTGATACCTTTGTTGCTGCTACCTGTCTTTGACTGTCGTCTGATCTCTTCCTAGCGAATTGTTGTCCACATCTCGTCCCAAGGTAGGAGAGTCCCTCTGCCCAGGATGCTCTGGACAAACACTTCCCACTCTTCTGAGACAACATTGAGGGTTGTCCTCACCATAAGCTCCTGATCCAGTGTCGCTCCTATAGCAGTCAACTGATCTCAGATCTCATTTCGTCCTACAAAGAAGGAGTCAATCGATTGACCCTTCTTCATCTGATACGACCTCATCTGGTTCTCGAGCAGCATTCTTCTCTACACAAAAGTATGCTGGTATAGGTTCTTGAGAGCCTCCCACATCTCAATTGTCATTTCCTTCTTGGCCATATGTGGTACCACATGATCCTTGACCCTATCAAGGATAATGAACTTGGCCCTCGCCATCGTCTCCTCATACTTGTCATTATCATTGGGATCGACTAGGATAGCTATAACCTTCTAGGCGAAGTTCTTGACACGATTCCTTTCAAGCACTGAGAAGATTATGGCCTTCCAGACTGCGAAGTTCGATGCTTCGTCCAGTCTATCTTGGTCTCTTACCCCGTGTAGTGCCATGATGCTCCTCTACTTCCCTCCTAAAAGTTCTTTGTTCGACTCCTCTAAGTCTCTACTTCCCGTCTGGAAGTTCTCTTCTGGACTCCCTCTGAATCCCGATTTCCCTCCTGGAAATCCTTCTGCCGCTTGTCAAGATGCCCCCTACTCTGATCGTCTTGTGCAACTACACTGTTGATCCAGGTTCCTTGGCTAGAAACCCTCGGTAACAACTCCTCTAGCCCTGCTCTGTTAGGTACTATTCTGACTACAGTACCTCACCTCCTCCACTCTGCAATATTCTTGCAGCCTTCTAGACCTCAGCAACTACCTCTTTGTGAACTGTGTCAGCCCCTCTATGCCTCACGTTGCCTCTGCATCACCCTGGATGGGTCTGCGTCAACCCTGGGATGCCTTGCATCAACCCTCTAGCCCTCTGCGTCAGCGACGCTGGCCTCTCTGAGGCTCTGTGTAGTTCCCGGCTTCTTCTGTGTCGCTCGGGCTAGCTCTGCATCACACTTCCTTGGCTTATGCGCTGCTAGAAACAACTTCTATCACCTCGAGACAGTTGTTTTCTGCTGCTATTGCTCTGCTCAACTGATGTCTTGTAGTCCTCCTATGATCTGCAATCATGTTTTGATACCATGTTGAAGTTTCTAAGTTTACTTAATTTAAAAACCCTTCATGCACTTTTTCTTATTTATTCCTACCTACTTGTTAATTTTTCTTTAAGAAGTTATTTACAAAGTAAATACTAAAAATAAACACCAGTGCATGCTCAACATATTACAGATCAGCAACTAAAAGAAACAAGAACAAACACACC
>APFE031306110.1:0-37835 GCA_000404065.3 Pinus taeda
AGAGCATCTATCAGTTTCATTGGATTTAGAGGGCAACATAAAACTCAGGGTACAAGCAATAGTAATGGCATTAGAAAATACATCAGAGTATGAGGAGGGGACCCATAGTGACACATCTTCAGGAGAGAGGGCCCATAGGAGACATCACTGGAGTGGCAGACATCTTAGAAATGAGCCAAACACCCTCACTGAGTTGCAGGCATGCCCGCTTGCCATGTCTTGTTTCCATCACTTGGCATGTTATGAATTTTGTCAAAGGGTGGCAAATGTCAGAGTCCATCATGAGTTGGCCTGCTTTTTTGCACTTCATCTACAGGGAGGTCAATCCGTCCTGGCTTGGGTCACTTTCACCTTGACACCAGAATTCATATCAGTGGCAACAGGAATACTGAACATTGGAGAGTAGTGGCATAAGAAAACACAGGTGGAGAGGCATCATTATAAGCCTTACATCAAGAACAGCTGCTTGAGCCAGCTCACCAATGTTTTTCCATTCAGATTTTTGAGAGATGAGTATGCCCCACTGATGAGATTGATCATGAACTATTTCAGTTGCAAGGGGAGGTTTTCACGCCTTTATGCATATCACATCAGGTTGCTCATGCACTTCACCCGAGTGCAGATGATGAGCCTCCCATTTTTCATTTGAAACAACATTGAGAAGATGAAAAACTTCATGCAGTGCAAGACCCCTCGACAACAACTAAACAGTGTCTATCATTTTTCTCTCATCTGAATTTTGGTGGACCATCAGTTAGGATTGCAAGGTATTGCTTCGGAGGAATTCATCTCCCGTGATTTCTTCAGTACTCCACCAATAGTATCAGAGGCAGAGCATGAGATGGGGGGTCCTTCACATTAGTTTGAGTGCCATGAGACTGCCACCATGCCAGTATACATCACATACCAGAAGGGCAATGGACCGTTGTTCGCAGCAGAAAAGCGAGTGTTATCTCCACCCGAGGTGGAAGGGGCCTCGCTTCTGACATCAGCACCGTAGGAGCAGGGTAAGGGCAAGGAGCTAGTGCAGGAGGAGGGGCCATCAGGTGCACAAGAGACCAGCGTCATCCTCATTCCGGATGAAGAGACAGAGGTAGAGAATGCCAAACTTAGAATGACCATTCGGGAGTAGGACATGGAAATCAAAGACTTGATACTCACTTTCGAGAGGGCCAGATGGGTCATCAAGTATCTGGAGCAGAGAAACAAACAGCTTGAGGACCAACAAATGATCATGGAGCTGTAAAGCATTCCTGAAAATCGACAAGCTGTCCAGCAGAGAGGGATTGAGTTCACTTCCTTGGAGCAAGAGATCAACAATGACCGTGAGTCTTGGTTGTATCAGGTCAATCTACACTTGGAGCAGTTGTTGGATAAAGCTAATAGGAGAAAGACATGCTGAGGCACATGAATCATCACTACCAGGCCCGAAGCATGAGCTCCAAAGCAAGAATCAAGAGCCTAAAGGAAAAATTGAGCAAACCGACAAAAGAGGCAAAGGAGGAAAAGGAGGCAAAGGAGCAAGATCGGCTTCAAATCTTGGCTGAGGCTTCTTTGGCATAGAATAGCACCTCATAGGGAACCTCCAGCCAAAATTTCAAAAAAATTGGGCAAATTTTGATCACAAGCAAATTTTTGGACACAAAACAGAAAATTCCTCCCTGTGTGCCACACCACTGGTACGACGCTAAAATTCTAGGGCTCTAATCAAGGAACGACATGCATATTTGGATTTAGCATTGAAAAATACGACTACTGGTGTCCGAGAAAGAAATTTTGAGAAGATCTGGGCCTCCTAAAGGTCAAAAAACATCCAAAAATGGCCTCTCTGCCACTTTTTTGACACACAGAAAGAAGTCTTGGGAGAATGAATATTTGGAGAGGAAAATGAGCACCAAATTTGGAAATTCTAGTGGGGTTAGAAAGTAGACAAGGCAGGCTTTCCAACAAGCCCTCTTGGGCACATTTTGGACACCTGCAAGTGCCCCAAAATGGGCTCCGAAGTGGTGCGATGCACAGAGGAAAAAACTACCAATTGCTCCCGTTTTGTGAGATTTTGGGTCGCGACTTCTCCAAGTGGGCCCAGTCATCTACACTTCGGTTTTTTGGCACCAAAGGCGGCATTTAAAGAGTTTTCTCTCCAGATGGGCATCTATCCAAGTGGAAAAGGAATACAAAGGGTCACCCCAGCCAAATGTCATGCTTGAGAGCGTTACACCTGTAGCTGATGGTTGGCTCTCCATCTCCATTTCGAAATGATTTGAGTAACTTCCCAAACCCTGGGTGTTATATCTCTTCCTCACACATTTTATATATTGTATGCAAGTTATTTGCAAAGGGTTGGTTGGCTTGTAACTTTTGGGAGACTGTAGGAAAGAAACTTTGTTTCTGCACTGTATATTTTTACAGAGAATTAATGAAAGGCAATGGCTCTGTTTCATGAGATTCATGTGGTTGTGAGTGTAGCAAGTGTGTCTCTTATGTTTCATATGTATCTTGTTATGTTTCATAGTTCATTTTGTATCCATTTCTGGTGAAATTTTTCGAGTGAGATTAGGTAGAATTCAATTTTATTGCTCTACCTATGGGAAAATTTCATGTACAGTGTTCTTTCTTCTGTTGAAAAGGATTCATGTTGTCCATGCCCTTTTCACCTTCTTGACCAATCTCTCCATTCCTTTGTTATGTTCCATACTTGCATTTCGTATTCATTTCTGGTGAAATTTTTCGAGTGAGATTAGGTAGAATTCAATTTTATTACTCTACCTGTGGGAAAATTTCATGTACAGTGTTTCATTCTTCTGTTGAAAAGAATTCATGTTGCCCATGCCTTTTTCACCTTCTTAATCAATCTTTCCATTCCACCATATCTTAAAACTAAATTGCTATGCTTTCAGCCTACCTTGCCTCAACAAATAATTTATGCCTTTATGTTAAGTTCTCTGTTCATTGAGGTCCAGTGGTCCCATAACATCCCAGAAACACAGTCATTCATAAAAATCACTCCTTATTTTCATTTTCACTCACTAGCCTAAGATAAATAGTTCGTTTGAAAGTCATCTCAGTCCTTTTCATTTCATCTATTCACTGAGTGTGACTCGGAGAGAGCCCTCTCCTGTTCTGGTAGGGCTAGCTACCAGACTGAGCGTGGTTTGTGGTTACCCTGAATTTTTCCTTCTTTCATCCTAAGGTGGATTTAGGTGCTAACACAGCTGACCTTGTTCCTTTAGGGTGTGAAACAACACTTTTAGGGACTTAGAAGCCCTTGGTTTATGGACATATATGATTGTGGTTGCAGTGCCCAAATATGTCTGTAACAATAACCCTTTTCTACTTATTAATGATTCCATGACAAGCTCTACACGCAGTAAATTGTCAACCTGAATCTTAGACGTATCTTCATAAAATTGTCCTAATTCAGTTGTCACTTATATGATTTCAAAATGACTTTCCATCAAGCTGATACCTTTTCTCTTGGATATGTTCCATTCTTAGCTTTGAATGATTTCAATAATTCAAGAAAGAGAAGGTCAAGTAGATTTGACAACCAAGAGCCACATTTCACAATATGATAAGGCGTTTGACTTTGAATAAATTGATACTATAATTTGATATCAAGGTCAGAGATAGGATAAGGTTGTCAAGGCATCGAATATGAGATGTAATAGAATTCCTTAAATTTCTATTTTCTTTGACTTCAATCTTCAAATTTGAACCTCTTAACAAAAATTATGGCTACCTTACTTACCAACAAGAAAATCGACTGGTTCAGGGTTTTAAGCATAGCCCAAAATTATATTGAGGAAGTTAATTTTTGATTTCAATGAGCCGAGATACGTTCAAGAAGAGCATCAATCAAATGTTGCTAGGATTACATCATCATTAGAGATCAATATTCTTAAATCAAGTTCTGAGAAAGGTTACTCAGAACCTTAGAGCTGGTATTAAGAAGAAAGGATGTGTTACCTTGAGATATCAAATGATCAATACATTTCCCATAATGACTTCACATACCTGACGGATTATGTCGATAACATATATATACATATATCCCCAAAAAAAACTACTACTAAAGTTAGAGCAATACAATCAATGATTATCTAATATTTCTCAATCTGAAAAATTTCCCAAAAAGTATGCTACATAGGATAATCAAGGTTGATCCGTATATTCAAAATTGTCAACAAACTCTCAACAAAGATCTAGTGCTCATGCTCAAACTGGGTTGTCTTCAGTATACCCTTTAACAACTCGGCTTTAAATGCTAAGTGATATGCAATGAACCAAAAAGCGATCAGAAGGATGTGAAACCATAGTTGTCATCTTAAACATTCCAGGGATCTGAGAATCTCAAAGAGAAATTATTCTTTTAAGAATGATACAGTCTTCTAAAATGAGGGTTGTAATACTTCAATCAATCATCTACATAGTTTCAGCCCTATGATGTTCATGGATCATAGAAGATTTCAATCTTTAAGTATATCCTCCTATATGCTGGAGATTTCTATACTGTAATTTTGAATACTGGTTAGGGAATAAACACAGTTAGCTTCAAGTGTTGACGCTAATCCTGGTCACTAGTTAGGGTTGTCAGCTTTAGTCCTCATTCTCCTCTCCCTCAATTACTGTGATTATCAATAGAAGACACCCAATCACTAATTTAGAGCTTGGTAGCTCCTCCTCAACGAATCTTGAAACAATCCAAGACTAGATGGAAGAATTCTGACCTATCTACACTCAAGCTTGGGCATATGCATCCTAGATAGGACTTATACATGCCTTCATACCCACAGAATACTCTTAGCAACAAGCTACTATAGCAGCTCTATTCTTGTAGGTTGTAACAAAGATAAACCTCACCAAATAGCATAGAAAAACATCCAACATGTATTCCTTTGATATCAGCTATATTCAACAGGAAATTTGTACCCAAAATTAGGTGATATGCTGCCCAGACAGACCTCCTATCCTCCATGCTTCGAGCCACATACCTGCGGCTCTTTCTCCCAAGAAAACTATAGAATGAAATTCTTAATATTTTATTCCGCCATATAAACTAATTTTTTTTTTAGTGGTGTATATTATTCTACCTATCTCCTTTCGTACATGTCATTCATATCCATCCATGATGGGTATTCCTACTAACCCTGCACATTTCTCTTGTACAATGATTTGTGGCATTATCAAGAGTGTTCACATAATTGAGATAAGTTGGAAATGAAAGTGCAAACATAGAGGAGAATGTGGGTGCCTAATAAATAGGGACTAGGTACTTAATAAGCATGAAGTGAGGTTTTGAGCTCCATGTTTCACCAAATCAATTTCAGACTTCAAGAGTGATAGAGAAAACAGTTAATAGATAAGGTGTTAGTGTGGGCCTCTCAAGTTACAATGAGAAGGTAGGTGCTTGAACATGGTGTTAAGCTTTCAAGACTAAGATTTTCCAACTCAAATACTTAAATTTTCTTTTGTGTCATTTCCAAAGGAAGCTATTGCCTTCCTGTCACAATGCAAATCAAAATTTTGAGTGGAAAATTTAAAAGATTAAGCCCTAACTAGTTGTCAAATAAATCCATGTCCTAAAGATTATTTATTGCTTAGTTGTTTACGAGTTTTTATAATGTAGATGTAGTGTGCACAATACATGTCTTGGATTCATATATGAGCTTCTCTTCTGAATTTCTAAATTGATTGTAGAGATTAAATGGTATATCTTGTACTATGCTGAAATTTTGGAAATATGTTTTCCATCTTATTCCAAAGAAGGGTGGGACACCGAAAAAATATGAAGTTGTTTTTATCGCCCCAACAGGTGAAGAATTCAAGACAAAAAAGGCAATAGAGAGGTGCTTGGAGGCAAATCCAGGAGGGCCTTCTATATCTAAATTTGATTGGAGCACAAGTAAAGTTTGTTATCTTATTGGTTTTTCTTGATCTGAACTATGTTCGCAGCACAGGTAAAGTTTGTTATTTTATTGGTTTTTCCTGATCTGAACTTGTGTTCTTACATGTCTTTGTTTTTTTTGTCGTTTGAAATCCATACCCTTTTTTTGAGGATACTGGCATGTATCTTTTAGAAAATATAATTTGACATTTTCTTTCTACCATAGGTGAGGTAACACCAACAAGGAGATCTTCAAGGATAAGTGAAAAAATAAAGGAATCACCCGTCAAAACACCAGAAAGTGAATCGAAGAAAAAACAAAAGAGATCTAGAAAATCAAAAGGAGATTCAGAAGATGTAGAGAAACAAGAATCTTAAGTAGAAGCTAGTAAGGAAGAGGAAATGCATGATAACCATCATTGATCCAAGATCCTTTTCTTATAGATGTGTTAAAGAATTACATGAATAAATTGTAGCTTAAACATACAAATTTAATGTGCACATGAGAGAAGAGGAGAAACACATAAAGCATGAAAGAAGACAACAAAACTTGATAATGAAGTTCATCCAACTTGGACTACGTCTCCAGGCCTTGCTCGATCAATGGGGAGGGCTTCATTCATTAAGTGGCACGAGAAAGAAGAGTACAAGCATCAATTACAAAAAAGGAGTTTTATACCTCCATACTGAAAAATGGCTGAAAAATGCAGAGCCATGCTGGAGAAACAAACAACGCCATTGCATTCGTGGCGTTGAGAAGTGCTGAAACCATATAAAATTTGTCAAAATCTGAAAAAGTGAAAATCCGGCCCTCCTACAAAAATTTGTCTTGAACTGAATGCACTCCCTCCTCTGCCTGGGCGCACTGACAAACTACGTTTAAATAATAAACTGTCGGTGGAAATCACAAGAATTTCATTTGGTGAGTTGGTTTATGATCAATTTGTTACAGAGGAGGTTGGGTGGTTCAACCTTGCCTCCTCCTTTTTTTACATACCAAAATATTTCATTAAAAAAAAAGAGGTTGGTGGGTGGAAGGTTGGGTCTGCGCCCCAAGGGTCGTTCCACCTTTCTCGAATTATTTTCAAATGTTCCATGGGAGGGGCCAGGGGTAGTGACCCGCCCCTCCACCTATATATATGTTGCAGTTTTCGGGTGGCGGGGTTGGTGGCCCACCAACCCTTTTTTATAATTTTTTTGTTAAACAAAACAACCCGACCCTTTTTGAAAATTCGGGTTTTGACCGAAGGAGTCGTTTTAACAAGGCAAAAATTTCACCTGGAATCTAGCTGGAGTTGGTGGGATTCCGTCCATTAGAAAAGTCCAAATTGTGTCTTCCTTAGTTGTGCCTACTCAGCAAAAATCAAGACATATTTGAAGAACCTATAGGGGAAGAAGAAGAAGAAAACATTCCTTTGGAGCCAATGGTTGAAAACAGAAATGCTAAAGGGAATGGAGAGAGAATAGAGGGTACATTTCCCATTCAAGAGACCAATGGGGACACTGAAATTAAGAATATAAGGCCTTCTGCCCTACCTCATTTCCATGGTCTGACTACAGAAGATCCTGACACCTTTTTGTTCAAGTTTTTTGTCATCTGTGGAACCTATGACTATGCAGAAGATGAACAAAAGTTGAAATTGTTCCCTTTTACTCTCAAGGATGCAGCACTGCACTGGTTGATAGGATTTCCTGGCAATAGCATCACAACTTGGGCTCAAATGTAGCAAGGCTTTAAGAACAAGTATTGAGACTATTGTAGGTCAAAAGATACTAAAGAAGAAATTTTCTGAATGACCATAGGAAGTGATGAGTCCCTGGAAGACTATGAAGAGAGGTTCCAACTCAGTTACAAAAGGGCCGGGTGTACACTTAACCCTGAGCCTCTGATGCTGGTCTTGCTCAGGGGAATTCAGGAAGATATTTTAGTCACCCTCCATCTATTGGTCGGGGGAGACATCTACTAACTATCCTATGAGGACATAAGGCTATTTTTAGAAACCATTCTAGAGCAGCTAGAAAGAAAGGTAGGGGGAGTCAACCCATAGCCAGTACCTCTTCCTCTAACTCATCCATTAAAGGAGAAATTGGAAACATGCTGAAAGACTTCAAGAGTTAGATGCTACAGAATCTTGCCATGCAAATGGATACCTTACATATCAAAAGGAAACAAGAGGAAGCAGAGAGGGCTTTGTCCTTTTTTTGCCCTAGATGAACCAGGAGGCATCCTAGGAATGAATGCCCTTTGAACTCTATAGAGGTTTTTTCATTCTGTGAAGAGAATCATTCTACAGATAAGTGCCCTTCCTTGCCTGGACTTAAAGCTATATATCAAGGGGTTGAGGTATTCACTGAACAACTCTATTACATAAACCAAAGAAGGCTGCATGGACCTAGACCATACCAACAGGGGATGCAAGGGGCATCTCAAGCATACTACAACCCCAACCAAGTCACTTCCATACCTTCTTGGGGCCCCCCTGCTCATCCTTCCTGGTCCACACCACCTCCTTGGTCCTTCACATCTCAATATCATGCCCAACCAGCCACCCATTCATTTCAATCCTATGCTCAGCCACAACCTCAGTGGAATGCATCTCATCAGGGGTGGAGGCCCCAATACAACTCTCTTCCTACCATTTTTCCTCCATCACCTGCCCAACCACAACTGTTACCTCCTGCTCCACCAAAGCAACCCCAAATGCCTGCCCAGCCAAATCTAAACCCAAAAAATAGACACGCTAAACAAGTGTATAGTGGGGAACCATCATGCCCAACTTATGCTGTGGAGATTCAGGAAATTAGCTTGTGATCTAGGAAAGTTCTCCCAGATAGATAGCCTCCACCCAAGAAGGTTGAGGAAGATAAAGAGGAAAGTGAACCTAAAGCAATTCCACCCTTTCCTGAGAGACTATGCATGACAGTCCAGTCTACCTCGGAAGAAACTGAACTCTTGGGGGAATTGAAACATTTATGTGTGAAGATACCACTTCTCCAAGCCATAAAAGATGTGCTTATCTATAATAGGTTGATCAAAGAGAAGTGCTTTAGGCATCCAGGAAGGTGCAAGAGAGATGCCCCAACCATCAATGTCATAGGACAACTATCCGACCTGATGTTAGGGTAGGTAATCTGTCAAAAATAACTGGACCCTGGAAGCCCAGTAGTTGATGTCCACATCAATAGCATCATGATCCCACATACTTCGATTGATCTGGGAGCTGCCATTAATGTGATGACAAAGGACACAATGCTCAAACTTAACCTCCAGGGCTCCTTGAGGAAGACCACGACCGTGCTACAGCTATCAAACCGCTCCACCGTGACCCCTGAGGGGATTGTGGAAGATGTGATGGTATCCATTGAGTCTTGGGAGTACCCTGTTGATTTCTTAGTTCTCCAGCCAAAAGCAAAGCTCACTGGGTATCCTCTCATTCTGGGAAGACCCTGGTTGGCTACAGCCAATGCCTACATCAGCTTTCAAGCTAGGAACATGACCATAAAGAACGGGCACATGTCCAAGCAATTAATCCTATATCCTCCTGCCCAACCCTTGCTAGAACATGATCTACCTCTCTGGTTGGAGGAGGAAGATGAGGATGAAGTTTATTATGCACCGCTTTGTGCATTAGAAATCACCATGGAGGGGAAATAGTAAGATGAGGATGATATGATTGAAAATTTGATTTAGAATCCACCTCCCAGTGTATCACCATTAGAGGACATAGTAAGACAAACCCAAAACAACTCCTCAACTGATCTTTGTGTAGCCGACCCCACTTCTCTCCATGTTAAGAATATAGATTTCGACCCAGAAAGAACCTTGAAAATCAATCCATCCCTATCCACTTCCTAGGAGAAGGAATTGTGCAGCCTATTGAGAAAACATCTAGATGCCTTCACCTGGAGTTATAAGGAGATGAAGGGATTGCACCCTTTAGTATGTACTCATCATATATACATCAAGGAAGATTGAAAACCAGTCAGGCAGCCTCAAAGGAGGATGAATCTAGCACTTAAAGATATTGTTAAGGAAGAACTGCAGAAATTGTTTGATGCAAGATTCATCTATCCCATCTCTGATAGTGAGGGGTCTCTCCTTTGGTGCTACTGCCAAAGAAAAATGGTAAGTGGAGAATTTGTGTTCACTATTGGGAATTGAACAAAGCCACTAAAAAGGACCATTTTCCTTTACCTTTCATAGATCAAGTGTTAGAAAGTCTGGCAGGGAAATTTTTTTTCTCTTTCCTAGATGAGTTTAGCAGGTACAATCAGATTCAAATCAGCCCGGAAGACCAAGATAAGACCACTTTCACTTGTCCTTGGAGTAACTTTGCATATTGAGTCCTTCCTTTTAGTTTGTGCAATGCTCCAACCACTTTCCAAAGAGCAGTATTGAGTATATTTTCTAAATTAGTTCATGATGCAGCAGAGATATACATGGATGACTTTACTCCTTATGGTTCTGACTTTCAGGAAGCTTTATCTAACATAGGAAAAGTTCTAGACAAGTGTATTGAGATGAACCTATCCCTTAATCCAGAAAAATGTGAATTTTTTGTGATTGAAGGCACAATGTTAGCTCATGCAATATCTCAGCAAGGACTACAGGTGGACCCCAATAAAATTGCCATCATCCAAAGGGTCCTACCTCCTCAAAAGGTGAGAGATGTTAGAAGTTTCCTGGGCTTAGCTGGGTATTACAAGAGATTCATTAAAGATTTCAGCGAGCTAGCCTCTCCTTTGTTTGGCCTCTTAGGTAAAGATGTTGAGTTCATATGGTCAGAAAACTGTCAAGAAGCCCTAGATACCTTGAAGAGCAAGCTAGTGGCTGCCCCAATTCTTAGAGGCCCAAACTCGGCCTTGCCATTTCACATTCATACAGATGCCTCGAACAAAGAAATAGGAGCAGCCTTAGGACAAATTGATGAAAATTTACCTTATGCCATATACTTTATAAGCAAAAACTTGTCAAAGGCAGAGTTAAACTGTATAGTGACCAAGAAGGAGCTCCTAGCTGTCGTGCATTCCTTAACCAAATTCAGACATTATATCACAGGCTATCAAACCTTTGTGTACACTGAACATGCTGCAATTAGATATTTAATTAACAAACCAAATGTAAATTCTCATATTATTAGATGGTTGCTTTTACTGCAACAGTTTGATTTGACCATTATTGATAAGCTTGGTCAACAAAATGTTGTTGCTAAATTTTTGTTTAGAGTAAATTTTCCTACAGGTGAAGAAGGAATGGTGGATGACCAAATGCCAGATGAACATTAGTTTGCTATCTCAATACTCTCTTCATGGTTTGCTGATATAGCAAACTACTTGGTTTCAGCATAGTTCCCACCACACCTATCCTCAAAGAGAAGAGCAAGATAGTAAGGAAAAGCACCCCTTTCACCTGGATTGGTGGAAATCTCTTGAAACTTGGCCCAGATCAGATCTTGAGAAGATGTGTCAGGGAGGAGGAAGCCTTTGACATCCTCCTGACCTATCATGATGGGCCTTGTGGAGGTCATTTTGTAGCAAAAAGAATTTCTTTCAAGATATTGCAAGTAGGCTACTACTGGCCCACTCTTCATTAGGATGTGAGGAGATATACCAGCCAGTGTGATCAGTGTCAGAGGATGGGGAAACATACTCCAAAGGATAAGATGCCCCTGCAACCTCAAGTGATCTTTGAGCCATTTGAGAAACAGGGCATGGACTTTGTGGGTCCTATCAGCCCTCCTTCAAAGCAGAAACAATAAATCATTGTGTTCACAGATTACCTGACAAAGTGGGCAGACACAAAAGCAATCAAAGCAGTGATAGAGGAAAAAGTAGCTGAGTTTTTGAGAGAAAAAATATTCTACAAGTTCGGGTATCCAAGAGAGTTGGTCACATATCAAGGCAGTCAGTTCACTTCCAATTTGATTGAAGACCTACTCACACATCATAAAATCAGGCACAGGACTTCCACCCCTTACCATCCACCAGCCAATGGGTAGGTGGAGGTCACTAACAGAGCATTGGAAGAGATCCTGACCAAGGTAGTGAACAACAGCAAAAAAGACTGCGCGGACAGATTAGTTGAAGCCACTTGGGCCTACAACACAATATGGAAGACCACCACAGGGTTCACACCCTATGAACTGGTCTATGGGAAGAATGCTTTGCTCTCAATAGAATTTGAGTTCAATACACTAAGGATGGCAGCTCAGCTAGACCTAGACTTCAGCCATGCATAGAAGGAGAGATTACTTCATCTCAATGGATTGGATGAATACAGATTGCAAGCCCTTCTCCATACAGAGGTAGTTCAGCTTTAGAGAAAGATATGGCATGACAAGAATATCAAGGAGAAGCAATTCCAAGAGGGAGATTGGGCACTGCTCTATGATTCAAGATACAAAGATTTCAAAGGCAAGCTGAGGACAGGATGGCTGGGACCTTACATTGTGGAGAAATGCAATGATAATGGTTCAGTTATGATGAGAACCATTGATGATGAAGCCATCCCCATGCTTGTTAATGGAAATTGGTTGAAATTTTACAAGAAACCCCTCTCCAAGTGAGAATTTATTGAAGATTTGAATAAAACAGTGATGATAGTGGAGCATGCCTTAGCTTCCACTTCATCCACTCATTGAAGAAAAGGAATCAAAAAATAATAAGGACTCAAGTGAAAACCTCCATGAGGCGCTTGAATCCCATCATTGGGTTGAAAACCTCTTTTGAGGTGGACCAATGATGAAAAAAAAAAAATAATAAGATCCTTGGGTGAAAACCTCCCCTGGACGCATCCAGGGCAGGAAATTAGGGTGAAAACCTCTCTAAGGCACCATAGTTGTTTAAAAAAAAAAAAAGAGAAAAAGAGAAAAAGGAGAAAGAAAAAGTTTTTTTTGTTGCATTATAGGTTTACAAGAGGACTACTCGGAGCCAAAGAAGGTGCCAAGGGGACCCTTACATTCATACCAGCACCCATCTCATCTTCTCCACAATTTTCTCCATCATTTTTGGCATTTCTTTTACCCCACTGTGCTTCTTTTCCAAAAAACTGTGTTTTCTATAGGAGGCTCTATGTATTCTACAGGAGGCTCCTGTAGGAATTACAGAGAGCCAAAAATGGGTACAAAAGGTAGTTTGAGGGATAGGGAAGCTTCATGAAGAGCCTATAAACCCTCCTACAGTCTTCAAACCTCCTTGCCATCATTTCCAAGCCTGCATCACACCCCAAGCATCATTTTTCTTCCTGTCCAAGAAAAACACAGAGAAAACAGTTTTTCAGTAAAAGAAAAAAACAAAAAATAAGAGAGGAAGCAGCACCATCCACCTCACTTGAAGCCTACCTAATACCTCTCCATCTTTATCTACACCTATGGCATCATACTCAAAGCTCCAAGCATAGGAAGAAGCTAAAGTGTCAAGGGGAGAAGCAACTACAGGAGATCCTGCAGGAATTCCTGTAGTAGCTGATCCCATCAAAACCCAGCACCAGCAGTAGGAGAATGCACACGTGAAGGTTGAGAAGGCACCTATAGCTCAGACCTAGTGAAAGAAGAACCTACACAAGACACAGCCAGACATCAGCAAATAGATAGTATGCATCAAAAGAAATAAAGGCATGCAGTAGAGAGAGCCACAACACCTCACAGCAAATACATTCAGATCATAGGTAAGTAACTAAATCGCTCCTCTATTTGCATTTGTGTAATTATAAGTCATGAAAAAACAACAAGATGGTTGAGGTTGAACGAGGGAAAGGTGGCCAATTAACTTGGCCACCTTCATCTAGTTGACTCCACTCATTCGAGATGACACCCACACATGCGCACAGTCAACTCCAGCCCAAGATGCCAAGGACAGGTAGTGGAGGAAGTGTGAACTATGATGCAATGATGGGAGATGATTACGAGGAAAATCCATGATGACAAGGTAGGTGGGGACCAATGGTCTGAATATGGCCAACGTATACCTTTCCAGCTCACCCCTCATCACCGGAAATATACATAAACGTTAATAAGTACTCCTCCCCAAGCATTCTCACCACCTTTTCGTTCATTCTCTCCTCGTAACTCAGCTATAGTAGTCTCCTTGTACCCCCACAGCCTCGTAACCATCGTCCTCCATTGATCTCTCCCATATTCCTTCTCTTGATGTTTTCTATAGGAGCACCTACAGGTTCTATAGGAGCACCTACAGGAATTCTACAGGAGTAATAGCAGGCTTCTATAAGAGGGGCAACGAGTTGTTTTAAAGGGAGAAAACATGAGTTTTAGCATGATTTTTGGTCTGAAGAGGTAGGTTTCATGCATGCCCCTTATTGAATATCAATATATGCAAGAAGTTGTTTTAATTTGAGGAGGAAATAAAGTCTTTAGGAGACGAGAAAATACATAAAAAAAAAAAAAAAAAAAAAATCTGCTTATTTAAAAAAAAACACAGTCTCCTCTGTTTCTCTGTTTTTCTCAAAAATCATTGTCTCCACCTCCATATTTGGTTTTCAAAAAGATTATAGACAATATGACAGGAGGGTTTATGAGAAAGGATCCCACCAACTCCACCAGGCTCCATGCACATCCACAAGTGGTGGACATCTTCACAAGGGCAAATTGGATGAATTTCTTTGAGAAATTCCAAGGGCTTGATGAGGAAATTGCCCAAGAGTTTGCTCTCTCTCTAGTACCCCACACAAAAAATCATGCCAATATCACCTTTAGAGGTATTTCCATGAAGATAACCCCTGATTTTATTAGTAGGGTCACTACCCTTCCTCTTGGGGTGCCTTGTAGTAAGGATGAGAAACCAATTGGCCAGGCTGCCAAGAAAAACTTTTTCCAAAACAATGAAACCCCTGTAGAGGATAAAAATGGCATTAGAAGGGCTATCATACCATATCCTTGGGATGAGGTTAGCTATCAAATAATCAAATACATTTCCTGTGAGGGGAGGTACAACATTGTCTATGGTTATCACTTTAGAATCCTCCATTAATTAAGGTATGGAATGGACACTCCAGCACCTCAGAAGCTTAGTATCCCCTACTTCCTACTGCAGTCCCTCATTGACTCTAGCACTAAGGTTCAAGCAAGAAATTCAAAGTAGCTATCTCACCATGGGTTAATCAAAATCCTAGTGGAGGAATCCCTCCATACATTTACACTCCCTATAGCATCGGAAGTTTTCCAAAACATGACAACTGAGGATGACATAAAGGCCTTAACCTATGATGTTAGTCCTACTGGCAGTGAGGAGGAAGAGAAGCAAGGGGGAGAAGGTGAAGCCACTGGTGACTTAGCAGAACAAGAAAGGAAGAAGGAAGAAACTGAAATAGAGGAGGAGAGAGCTGAAGAAATAGAGCAAGAAGAGACAGAAAAGGAGACATAAGGAGGAGAAAGAGGCAGAAAAGGCAGAACAAGGAAAATAGTCCCTTGAGACTCTAGAAAAGGAGGTAGAAGCTACCCCCACTACCCTCAGTACACCAATCAAGCCAAAGAAAAAGAGGAAAAGATAGGCCTCCATGTATTTCAGGGCTAGGAAGAGCGCAAGAATCAAAACAGGCAAACCTCAGCCCTCTTCAAAAATGCCAATTACAATTGAAGATTCACCCTCTACTAAGGGGAAATAATCCCCTTCCAATAAACCTATCACGTATGAAAGGGGGACTCCTAGATCTTCCACATGGAAGGAAAAGGTAGTACTACAGGATCTAAAAACAGTCCTATAGGAGGCTCAAATAGTTCTATAGGAGACACTGTCAAAACTACAAGAGACCCAAAAGCTTGAGAAAAGGATGGAAAGACAGCCATAGGGAAAGGAGGAAGTAACAGGGTTACAAGAACTTGATCCCCAGCCTAGTCTTGCCTCCTATTACAATCTACTTGAGGGAGGAAGGATAATCCCACAAAAATTTGCAATTCCACTATTCTTTGAATTAGATAAAGAAATAATAAGAACACATAGGTGGATGCAAATATCCAAACCCAAAGGAGTGAGGATGTTGGCCATATGGAAAACAAACTCAAAGAAATGGGTAGAGAGTTGAGTGCTCTTAGAGACAGGGAAGCAATTACAAGAAGCCACCTTGAAACTGAAAATGAATTGTTAAGGAGGCAACTGCAAGAGAAAGAGACTGAGTTGGCATGCATGGAAAGCTTATCCATAGAGGCATTGCAATGTAGAACACTAGCAAAATCCTATGGCCTCTATCTCAAGGACCAATAGTTACAATTCTAGGTAAAGACTCTGGCATAAAGAGGCACAATGCCTTTCCAAGATTACAGGAACTTTATGGATCTATGTGACCGAAGCACATCAGAGGATAAGGAAAATATGGCAGAATTCTACCTACATAGCATGGCCCTCACAGACATGAATTTGTTGGACCCCAATGCCAAGCTAGGGGACCTACAATTAATGAACATGGCCTCATGGATGAGCCATGAAGAATTGAGGGAAGCAGAAATAAAAAGATTGATGGTAAAGGAGAAGAATGAGCCACTATTTATAAGAGTTGAGCCATCAGATCCTATGGCACTCATCAGCACACACAACCTTCTTGCTAATGACCCTCAGATTTCCTCTAGATATCTCACCAATCAGGCACAAACGATTGCACACTTTGAGGATATGCAAAGGCTACTTGGGGATAACTGTGTGCATGCATGCATGAGGAGATGTAACACCTTACCACACAGTTTGTAGATCAGGGAATATCATTCCCCCATGAGGCTGAAGGAGGCATTGAAAAGAGTCCCAATGTACAAGCACTCCATGCAAAGGCTAAAGGTCAATTGGATTGGCCTCAAACTGAGTCCCCCACTACTGTTAGGCATGTTGGAAGGCAAAAGAGAAGAAGAAGAGTAGGAGTAGTGGAAAGAGATAGACAAGAAGGTGGGATTCTATGGAAAAGAAGAGCATACCACATCAGAAGCCTGGGATGCTAGGGAGGCCACGAGGGCCATAAAAGATGAGGAGATTGACTAAGTTTCTCAGAGGATGAGAAACACTTTCAGTAGGGGGGTGATGATGATCCTCATAAATGGGTAATTATATGGGCTTATTTTACCTCCTAACCTAGTCAAATCAACCATTCTCTTAGCTTATTGTATGATTTTATGATTATATTTATGCTCATAGAGTGAGTTGAATTAGTTATTGTGCCATGTGGTCTAACATGTATTTAATGCAGATTATTGATGGGTTTCGAGGTCAAAGTCAAGGATCCAATGGAAAAATGGCAGCAATAACTCAAAGTGGACAAAGGATAGGACTTATAGGAGGGAATACCCCTCATTTATTACTCCTCACTTCGATTCCCCTTCATTCAACTCAGAGTACAAGCAGCCGAATCATGCACTAGAAGGCAGCCGAGCAAGTGGAGGATGACTGATGATTATCTCGAGTTTTTGGAGCCAAGACTCCCTGATTTTAAGGAAAGATGTTGGTAGCTTCATTTGTATAAGTAGAGGGGCCTAGGGCCTCACTAGGGTCGGATTTTTATTGGATTTTTGCTTATGTAAACTCTGCTCCAACTTCGATTTTATTATTTTGTGATAGTTTCATGTAATCTTGCTATTGTTTTGGTAACAAAGATGGAATCCTTTTTGAGCTAGCACTGAGTTACCTCAGAGGGCTGAATCTCTTGGGTTAGGGCCCAATCCAAATAGCCAAGCTCCTCTTTACTTGTATTTGTATGTTTTATTTCAGTTTGTAGACTAGGTTGTTGTTAGATGTATTTCTTTTATGTTTAAGAATAGGTTGTTTTTGATGATTCAGTAGTTTGCTTCCATTTGTGCTTTCTATAGAAGGTTAAGGAGTGATCCGCAAAGACTCAAAATGCTAGCAACAGTGCCTTGGCCTTTCTTCCTCCATTTGGGACCATGACTTGAGGCAAAGACCCTCTTGCTGCCCCACAAACACAAATTTTCCTCCTTCGTAGGACTTCTAGTGTTTGTAGCTTTTTAGTAGGTTAATAGTCTAGCTTTTCTTTACTTTAGATCTTCTGCATCATGATCATTTCCTAATTTGAAATATTCTTCTCTCATGCTTTCTTTTCCTACAACATTTCTTAGCATTTCCTTTCATAGATCATAGTTTAGGCCATTTTTATGTAAAAACTCTATTTTTCCTAGATGGATTCATTTCACTTGTTGCTTGATTTCTTTGGTTAACTGTCTGTTTCTTTGCAGCAAATCTCTTCCACTAGTAGGCCAGCTTATTAGCAATCACACCCTCCATCTGATCCATGCCCTATGGGTCTCCCAAATCTCACCTCATCTCTGCCCTAGTTTCCTGCATTTTTCCATAGAACTTCTTCCTCTCTCCTTGATCAAACCCAATCATCTTTTTCTCTCTTGGTGATTCATGGTAGACCTTAGGCATCTTAACACCTCATTCCAACCTTCATCGACCTTTTTCACCCAATTCCACACCCTCAAAATAGTGGAAACTGCTCTCAGCCTCCTCCTGTAGGCCTCCTATAGATTCCCTATTTTCCTCCTGTAGATTTCCTATGTCTTCCTATAGACTTTCCTATAGGCTTTCTTTTGAAGGCTGAGTGTGTGTAAAGCCACCAAAAGGCCACCTGAGACCTCCTAGGACCCATCCATACCATCCTACATCCTCTCAAGTCCCAAAACCACCCTTCAACACCAGTTATTTGCTGCCACATTCACACACAATAAATTACATGCATGTCAAATTCACATAAAAATCCAAAAATATGGTTTTTCTTATTTACTTCTAGAAATAGCATAGTTATTTCTTGTTTAATTCCTTGAATAGGTAATGGAATTCCTTTCATGGTTTTCATAGTGCTTTCTGCAAAAGTAGAATTAGTTGGTTAATTAGGGTTCACTAGGTTTGCTTTACATTTCAGTCTTTCTCCTTTCTGTAGTTAGAATAGCATCTATCTTTCTTTCCTTTCATAACATATAGAGCTTCTTTTGGAATCCATAGAAGTTGGCTCAAGCTCCTAGTGATCTTGCACCAGCTGACCAAGCAACAACTTGCAGTGAGAACTAGTACTTGTGCATATAGCACCGACGCTTCCAAGTTTGTTATAAACTACCGGGTTGATAAGAGTAAAGTAGGAAGCCGAGGAGTTGCAGCATTATTGTTGCAATACTGGTGCTCAACGCATGTACAGGGATGTCATTCATAGACAATGCCACTGATATTGTATATTTACTACACAGGATACTATCCTTGATAGCTACAGATCTTCATACTTCTAGGATGACCCCATCGTTACTCAATATACCAATATGGTCCATACAAGCATTGTTTTGTTAACATGGCTTCTTAATTTTTTTCCAGAGATAATAGTAATACGTGTCCAGAAATAACTAATCTCAACATTTCCTTATACATATTCATCAGCGAAAATAAGTTGTTTCCTTGATCAGAATGTTTCAATCTTTGACAGGTTCACCGCAACATTCGGCAGATGATGTGTATTAGTGACACAACTTAACAACAACGAAACCCTTTTCTACTTATTAATGATTCCATGAAAAATTCTACATGAAATCAATTTTCAACTTGAATCTTAGACATATCTTCATAAAACTATGCCAATTCAGTTGTCACTTATATGATTTCAAAATGACTTTCCATCAAGCTGATATCTTTTCTCTTGGAGATGTTCCATTCTTAGCTTTGAATGCTTTCAATAATTCAAGAAAGAGAAGGTCAAGTAGATTTGACAACCAAGAGCCACGTTTCACAATATGATAAGGCATTTGACTTTGAATAAAATGATACTATAATTTGATATCAAGGTCAGAGATACGATAAGGTTGTCAAGGTATTGAATATGAGATGCAATAGAATTCATTACATTTCTATCTGCTTTGAATTCAATCTTCAAATCTGAACCTCTTAGCAAAAAATATGGCTACCTTACTTACCAACAAGAAAACTTACTAGGTCAAGGTTTTAAGCATAGCCCAAAATTCTTTTGGGGGAGTTAATTGTTGATTTCAATGAGCCGAGATATGCTCAAGAAGAGCATCAATCAAACGTTGCTAGGATTACATCATCATTAGAGATCAAGATTCTTAAATAAAGTTTAGAGAAAGGTTACTCAGAACATTAGAGTTGGTATTAAGAAAAAAGGGCTTATTGACTTGAGATATCAAGTGATCAATACATGTCCCATAATGACTTCACAGACCTGACGAATTATGTCGATAACATATATATACATATATCCCCAAAAAAACTGCTACAAAAGTTAGAGCAATACAATCATTGATTATTAATATTTCTCCTTGATCTGAAAAATTTCCCAAAAAGTATGCTACATGGGATAATCAAGGTTGATCCTTATATTCAGAACTGTCAACAAGCTCTCAACAAAGATCTAGTACTCATGCTCAAACTGGGTTGTCTTCAATATAACCTTTAACAACTCAGCTTTAAATGCTCAGTGATATGCAATGAACCAAAAAGGGATGAGATGGATGTGAAACCATAGCTGTCATTTGAAATGTTCTAGGGATTTGAGAATCTCAAAGAGAAATTATTCTTTTAAGAATGATACAGTCCTCTAAAATGAGGGTTGTAATACTTCAATCAAGCATCTATATAGTTTTGGCCCTATGATCTCCAAGGATCATAGAAAGTTTCAATATTTAAGTATATCCTCCTATATGCTGGAGATTTCTATACTGCAATTTTGAATACTGGTTAGGGAACAAACACATTTATCTTCAAGTGTTGATGGTAATCATGGTCATTGGTTAGGGCTGTCAGCTTCAGTCCTCTTTCTCCTCTCCATCAATTACTGTGATTATCCATAGAAGACACCCAATCACTAATTTAGAGCTTGGTAGCTCCTCCTCAACAAATCTTGAAACAATCCAAAACTACATGGAAGAATTATGACCTGTCTGCACTCAAGCCTGGGCATATGCATCCTAGAGAGGACTTATACATGCCTTCATACCCATCGAATAGTCTTAGCAACAAGCTATTGTAGCAGCTCTATTCCTACAATCTGCAACAAAGATAAACCTCACCAAATAGCATAGAAAAACATCCAACATGTATTCCTTTGGCAGTGGCTATATTCAACAGGAAATCTATACCCAAAATTAAGTGATACACTGCCTAGACAGACCTCCTATCCTCCACGCATGGAGCCACATGCCTGTGGCTCTTTCTCCCAAGAAAACTATAGAATGCAATTGTTAATGGTTTATTCCGCCATATAAACTATTTTTTTTTTTTCAATGGCATATATTATTCTACCTATCTCCTTTCCTTACGTGTTAGTAATATCCATCCATGATGAGTATTCCAGCTAACCCTACACATTTCACGTGTACAATGATTTGTGGCATTGTCAAGAGTGTTCACATAATTGAAATAAGATGGAAATGCAAGTGCAAATATAGAGGAGAATGTGGGTGCTTAATAAATAGGGACTAGGTGCTTAATAAGCATGAAGTGAGGTTTTGAGCCCCATGTTTCACCAAATCAATTTCAGACTTTAGGAGTACTAGAGAGAATAGTGAATAGATAAGGTGTTAGTGTGGGCCTCTCAAGTTACAATGAGAAGGAAGGTGCTTGAACATGGTGTTAAGCTTTCAGGCCTAATCTTTTCAAACTCAAATACTTAAATTTTCTTTTGTGTCATTCCCAAAGGAAGCTATTGCGTTCCTGTCACAATGCAAATCGAAATTTTGAGTGGAAAATTTAAAAGATTAAGCCCTAACTAGCTGTCAAATAAATCCATGTCCTAAAGATTATTTATTGCTCAGTTGTTTAAGAATTTTTATAATGTAGATGTAGTGTGCACAATATAGATTTTGGATTCATATATGAGCTGCTCTTCTGAATTTCTAAATTGATTGTAGAGATTAAATGGTATATCTTGTACTGTGCTAAAATTCTCGAAATTCTTTTTCCATCTTATTCCAAAGAAGGGTGGGACACCCAAAAAATATGAAGTTGTTTTTATCGCCCCAACAGGTGAAGGATTCAAGAAAAAAAGGAAATAGAGCGACAATAGACAGGTAAAGTTTGTTATTTTATTGGTTTTACCTGATCTAAACTATGTTCAAAGCACAGGTAAAGTTTGTTATTTTATTGGTTTTTCCTGATCTGAACTTGTGTTCTTACATGTCTTTGTTTTTTTTGTCGTTTGAAATCCATACCATTTTTCGAGGATACTGGCATGTATCTTTTAGAAAATATAATTTGACATTTTCCTTCTACCATAGGTGAGGTAACACCAACAAGGAGATCTTCAAGGATAAGTGAAAAAGTAAAGGAATCACCTGTCAAAACACTAGAAAGTGAATCGAAGAAAAAACCAAAGAGATCCAGAAAATCAAAAGGAGATTCAGAAGATGTAGAGAAACAAGAATCATAAGTAGAAGCTAGTAAGGAAGAGGAAATGCATGATAACCATCATTGATCCAAGATCCTTTTCTTATAGATGTGTTAAACAATTACATGCATAAATTGTAGCTTAAACATACAAATTTAATGTGCACATGAGAGAAGAGGAGAAACACATAAAGCATGAAAGAAGACAAAAAAACTTGATAACGAAGTTCATCTGACTTGGACTACGTCTCCAGGGACTGCTCGATCAATGGGGAGGCCTTCATTCATTAAGTGGCATGAGAAAGAAGAGTACAAGCATCAGTTACAAAAAAGGATTTTTATATCTTAAACTGAAAAATGGTCAAAAAATGTAGTACTATGATGGAGAAATGACAACGCCATTGCATTCATGGCGTTGAGAAGTGCTGAAAACATATAAAAATTTGTCAAAATCTGATAAAGTGAAAATACAACCCTCCTGCAAAAATCTGCCTTGAACTGCATGCGCTCCCTCCTCTGCCTAAGCGCACTGACAAACTAGATTTAAATAATAAATGGTGGGCAGAAATCACAATAATTTTGTTTGGTCAGTTGGTTTATGATCAGTTTGTTATAGAGGAGGTTGGGCTGTCAAACCCTGCCTCCTCCTTTTTTTACATACCAAAATCTTTAATTAGAAAAAAAGAGGTTGGTGGGTGGAAGGTTGGGTCCATGCCCCAAGGGTCGGCCCACCTTTCCCGCATCATTTTCAAATGTTCCATGGGAGGGGGTGGGGGTAGTGGCCGACCCCTCCACCTATATATGTTACAATTTTGGGGTGGCGGGCTTGGTGGCCCACCACCATTTTTTATAATTGTTTTTGTTAAATAAAACAACCCGACCCTTTTTGAAAATTCGGATTTTCACCAAAGAAGTTGTTTTAACTAGGTGACAATTTCACTCGGAATCTGGCTGGAGTTAGTAGGATTCCATCTGCCAGAAAAGTCAAAATTGTGTCTTCCTTAGTTGTGCCTAGTCAACAAAATTCAACCCAACTTTTATTGCCTCTATCTCCTTCATCCGGACTCGGATTGGAGTGTCATTTGCACTTTTGGAATCAGGGTGATGAGCACTTATTCTGATATCAATTTAATTGTCTTTCCGCCACTTTGAATTTTGAGCCTTTTCCATGCCACTAGTGTCTAGAGATCCACCTAGATCAATCCTCCACATTGAGGAGCTTTTGGACTTCCAAAAGCTTTATCAGTCAATTGGAAAGTGAGGGAATTGTTCCCTCACTCTTTATTTTTCCAACCATTTCACCTTGCTAGGGTGCATTCCCTTGAAACCAACTCGAAGGTATTCCACATCTCCTCATCATGAAGTCTTGGTTATTTTGTCAAGGATGATGCCTTCAGGTAACTCATCGAGATATTCTGGTGCAAAGTCATCAATTATAGGAACTCTGCCCACCTCTTCAATGTCCATAATCAATGGTGGCTCATACAGCTTTAAGTTCTCCACATTCACTACGAAGTACATTTGCATATATGTTGGCAAATTGAGACAAAAGGCATTGTTTCCAATCTTCTCCAAGATGTTGAATGGACCATACTATATTGGTCGCAACTTCTTCCCTTCTCCCTTCATCCTTTCTTCGCTGGTCTGGAACCACACTTTGTCACCCACTTGAAATTGATGATCGACTTAGTATTTGTCATGTCGTACCTTGTACTAGGCTTGAATTTTCTTTAATTGCTCCTGTACTTCTTGGTGAATCAACTGGATCCATTGAATGAATCAATGCACTATGTCCCTGTCATCATGTCGATTGGAGTCATCTTCCCTTTCAAATACCATATCAAAAGGGTCTTTTGGCAGGTAGCCAAAACATGTCTCAAATGGTGAACAATGCGTAGATGAGTGCACTGCTCGGTTGTAGGAATGTTGCACATATGGAAGATGCTCGTCCCACAACTTAGGATGTTTCCTAGAATAGCCTCACAACAAGTGTACCACGGTATAGTTGACAACTTTTGTTTGTCCGTTAGTCTGTGGATAAAATGCCATGGTTCTTTTCAACTTGGTGTCCATCATGTTCCACAAGCTAGTCCAAAACTCTACGAGAAAGTGAAAATGTTGATCTGACACAATCGATGTGGGAAACCCAAAATGGACCCAAACATGTTGAAATAAAAGATAAGCAGTCTTCTCTATAGTGATATGCTTTTACAAGGCATTAAAATACACATCTTACTAAAGCGGTCAACAACGACATACAAATAGTCATGACTTTTTCTAGACAAAGGAAAACCTTCTACAAAATCCATCAATACACTTTCCCATGGATGACTCGGAATAGGGAGTGGTGTGTAGAGCCTAAGTTTTCTATTAGAGGGCTTTGAAACAGAACACATCATACATACCTTTACGTAGAGAGACACAATGTTCTTCATATGAGGCCAAAAACAAAATCTTTGTACATGACACAAATTTTTTTCAACACCAAAATGACAAGACACAAGGGAGGCGTGGGCCTCCCGGATGACATGTACCCTTTCTGTTGTGGGTATGTACAATTTGCCAAGGTGATACAACAGTTTCCTTTACAAGTGATAGTTGTCCACCTATGAACCATGCGTTAGTTTTTCATAAATCTCCTTAAATTCATCATCGTTAGCATATTGTCCAGCATAACTTTCAAAAGATAATGAAGCATTATGAAAAATAAAAGAAGTAGAAATAGGAGGGCGAGATAGCATATTGGCCACTTTGTTGCTAGTGCCCTTCTTATACTTTATTACCAGATGAAACTACTGAAGAAAACCCATCCACCTGAAATGACGAGATTTTTATGACTTGGTCTGTGACTGAAGATACTACAAGGGTTGATGATCTATATGGATGATGGTATCCTTGTCGATCAGGTTGTGTTTCCACTTTTTCACACTCTAGACCAAGGCATATAAATCCCTGTCATAAGTGGGAAATTTTATCAAAGCCTAAGAGAACTTCTCTGAATGGTAACATATCGGCTTCTTTTGCTACATCAGTAGAACTCCCATGGCATATCTATTGGCATTTGTCTCGATCTTGAATGGCTATTGAAGATCTGGTAAGTCCAAGACAGGTGCGGTGCTGATCTTTTCTTTCAATGTTTCGAAGGACTTCTGTTGCTTTCCTCCCCATTGAAAGACTTGCTTTACACTTGTCAATGTGTGTAAAGGTGCTACAATAATAGATAAATTGGCAATAAATCTCCTCCAATATTGTACTGCACCCAAAGAGCTACAAACCTCAGTTACACTAGTAGGCTTAGGCCAATTTACAATTGCTTCAACGAATCAACTTTAGAGGGATCACTTTTTAGATGACCATGACCAACAATATGACCTAGGTAAACCAAAGAGGTTTTCCAAAACTCACACTTTGACAATTTTACATAGAGTTTTTCTTTTTTCAATACATCAAGCACTTTCTTCACATGGCATACATGTTCATTCCAACTTTTAATAAAGATAAGAATATCATCTAGATATACAAGAACAAATTCATCAATGAGAGGCCTAAAGAGATCATTCATGATCCTCATGAAAGTGGTTGGATGTTGCAAAGTCTGAATGGCATCACCATCCATTCTAACAACCCCTATTTGGTCTTGAAGGTGGTTTTCTACACATCCCACTCTACAATTTAGACCTGGTGATAACCACTACACATATCCAATTTGGTGAAATAGATAGCATTCTTTAATTGATCTAGTAAGTCATCAAAGCAGGGAAGAGGGTAACGATTTTTCGCCGTGATTTTTTTTAGTGCACGATAATCCACGCACATCCTCCATGTGCCATCTTTTTTTGGAACTAAGAAAATCGGTGAGCCACATGAAGAAGTACTCGGTCTGATGACCCCTTGGTTCAATAATTCCTGCACTTGCTTTTTGATCTCCTCCATCTCAATCGTCGACATCTTGTACATGCCAATATTTGGTAAAGGAGTGTCATGCTACAAATGGATCTCATGTTGGATTTCCCTCTTCGGAGGTAATCCCCTTGGTTCCTGAAACATCTCATCATAGTTAGAAATTAATTCTCATAATTCCTTTTTATGCACATGATCACAACCCTTGAAAGCATCGGATAATTTTGCATCCTTTCCCCTTACAACCATAAGAATGCAACCCTTACTGGAATTCACCAACCTCTTCATTTGTCCTACACTTACAAGGTTGGCATTGATTTTAGTTTGATGAGCCCTTACAATATATTGTGCCCCATCTTTTGTGATTTGGTATTTGTTTTCATGACAGAATAAGATTTCCTTTCTATTATATAGATATGGACTCCCTAACACCATGCCATAGATATCCAATGGTATCACATTGAGTTTTACCTCATACACTAACTTAGAAGCGATCACAATTTAACCTTGGACTGCTTAGTTACATTTAGTTTTGCTTTATCATGTATCCATCCAAGTGGGTAAGGTTTTGGATGTGGTTTGGTTTCTAAGCCTAACTTCTTTACCAAGGACACTGAAATTAAGTTTGCTTGGGATCTAGTATCAAATAGAGTTTCCAATTTTGTATGATTTATGATAAATCTAATATGAAATTGCTCTATTCTCTTTCGTTCATTAGGAAGAGACTCATCATCTATTGAATTAGTGCCTTCATGTGCTTCAAAATTAGCATGAGGTGTAAGAGTACCTTTTGTTCTTGCTATTGTGATCAATGCTTCATCTCCGGAATCAGATCCAAGGTCTTGCTGCACAGTTGCCACTATCTTTTGCATGCCTTTTCCTCCATACTTCTTTGGTCTCTTTTCCAGGTACAGTTTCCAACAATGATCGTCGTCATGACCTTCCTTTTTGTAGTGAGTGCAATAATGTCTTTCTCCTCCATGTTTCTTGGTTGATGTCATCTTCTTCTCCTTTCCTTTTCCTTTCACTTTGGGTTTTCCATTTGGAGGTTTGAAAGGTGGTTTCTTGAAATGATCATCTCTTTCATTTTTGCCCCTTTTCTCAAGATGGATGGCCTTTACACTAGCCAAGTCAATAGTAGTTGGTTCAAACAATAATAATGAATGTCTACATTTACTATGTAATGTTCCAATATACTTAGTTACTACTTCAGGTGAGTCAAGTGTAATTCCCAAATTAAGTTCTTTTTTTCTAAATTCCTCTGTAAAGCTTTGAACATCTTGACCTCTGCCTTGCCTTAAGTATTTCCAATCCATTAAGGTTTTTTGTTTATCCCCAAATGGATAAAATTGTTCCTTTAATGTAGAAATGAAAGTAGGCCATGAGGAAAGAAGATTACCCACACTCTTACTACTTCGCAATTTTCTCTCCCACCAGATGAGCACGGTGCTACTCAACAAAAGAGAGGCTAGCTAAATCTTTGCCTCGTCCTCTTTGATTTGTTGAATCTTGCAATAGATTTCAATATGCCTAATCCAGTTATCAAGATTTTCTACATTACTTTAACCGTTAAACATGGGAAGATCAAATTTGACATTTAATTTAAAGAAATGTTTCTTAGATGCATCCCTTGAATTTCTATGATGATGGTGATGAGAGGGAGAAAAATTTCACTCATGGAAGGAGAAGGAGGGGGTTCTTCTCCACCATTTCCATGCACTGAACCTTATTCTTCTAGATTTCTCTCTTCTTCTTTCTCCAAAAGCAACTGACTGACATTTTCTGCCATTGTATAGAAGGTTTTGCAGATATTGCACTCCTCTTCATGATGAGCCTCTTCATCTACCATGTTTCTCCTTCGATGTGCACACCCAGCTTTAGGATCGAAAAACTTTATTTTCCCTTCACCTCTTCGGAGCTTGTTTCTTGTTAGCATACAAACATGAAATTCACATATAAAAAGACCTACTCTAATACCACTTGATGCAAGATCTTTTGCTTAGAGATGTGTTAAAGAATTACACGCATAAATTGTAGCTTAAACATAGTAATTTAATGTGCACATGAGAGAAGAGGAGAAACACATAAAGCACGAAAGAAGACAAAAAAACTTGATAACAAAGTTCGTCTGACTTGGACTATGTCTCCAGGTCCTACTCGATCAAAGGGGAGGCCTTCATTCATTAAGTGGCATGAGAAAGAAGAGTACAAGCACCAGTTACAAAAAATGAGTTTTATACCTCCATACTGACAAATGGTCGAAAAATGCAAAACTCTGATGGAGAAACGGATAGTGCCATTGCATTCATGGCATCAAGAAGTGTTGAAACCATATAAATTTTTTTAAAATATGACAAAGTGAAAATTCATCCCTCTTGCAAAAATCTGCCTCGAACTGTGTGCACTCCCTCCTCTGCATGGGCACACTAATAAACTACGCTTAAATAATAAACAGTGCATAGAAATCAGAAGAATTATGTTTGGTGAGGTGGTTTATGATTATTTTGTTACGGGGGAGGTTGGGCAGTCAAACTTCACCTCCTTTTTTTACATACCAAAATCTTTAATTAGAAAAAAGAAAGTTGGTATGTGGAAGGTTGGGTCTGCCCTCCAAGGGCCGGCCCACCTTTCTCGCGATGTTTTAAAATGTTCTATGGGAGGGGCTAGGGGTAGTGGCTCATCCCTCCACATATATATGTTGCAGTTTTGGGGTGGCGGGGTTGGTGGCTCGCCACCCTTTTTGTATAATTTTTTTTGTTAAATAAAACAATCCAACCCTTTTTGAAAATTCAGATTTTGATCGAACAAGTTGTTTTAACCAGGTGACAATTTCGTCTGAAATCTAGCTAGATCTGGATGGATTCCATTCACTGGAAAATTCCAAATTTTGTCTTCATTAGTCATGCCTAGTTAGCAAAAGTCAACCCAACTTTTACTACCTATATCTCCTTCATCTGGACTCAGATTGGAGTGTCGTTCACACAGTTGGAATCAAGGCAACGAGCACTTCAATTTGATGTCAATTTAATCATATTTCTACCACTTTGAATTTTGGGCCTTTTCCATGCCATTGGTGTCTGGAGATCCACCTAGATCAATCCTCCCCATTAAGGAGATTTTGGACAACCAAAACCTTTATCAGTCAATTAGGAAGTGAGGGAATTGTTCCCTCACTCTTTCTTTTTCCATCCATCTTGCCTTTCTAGGGTGCATCCCCTTGAAACCAACTCGAAGGTATTCCACATCTCCTCATCATGAAGTCCTGGTTCTTCTGTCAAGGATGATGTCTTCAGGTAACTCATCGAGATATTTTGGTGCAAAGTCGTCAATTGTAGGAACTGTACCGACCTCTTTGGTGTCCATAATCAATGGTGGCTCATATAGCTTTAAGTTTTCCACATTCACTATGGAGTACATTTGCGGATATATTGGCAAATTGAGATGAAAGGCACTATTTCCAATACTCTCCAAGATGGTGAATGGACCATACCAGATTGGTCACAACTTCTTCCCTTCTCCCTTCATCCTTTCTTTCTTGATGTGGAACCATACTTTTTCTCCCACTTGAAATTGATGGTCGACTCGGTTTTTGTCATGTCGAGCCTTGTACCGGGCTTGACTTTTCTCCAACTACTCCTGTACTGCTTGGTGAATCAACTGGATCCACTAAATGAATCAATGTGCTTTGTTCCGATCATCATGTCCACTGGAGTCATCTTCCCTTCCAAAGACCATATCAAAAGGGTCTTTTGGCAGGTAACCAAAACATGTCTCAAATGGTGAATGATGTGTAGATGAGTGCACTTCTTAGTTGTAGGAATGCTACACATATGGAAGATGCTCATCCCACAACTTAGGATGTTTCCCACAATAGCCTCGCAATAAGTGTAACATGGTGTAGTTGACAACCTCTGTCTATCCATCAGTCTATGGATGAAATTCCATGCTCTTTTCAACTTGGTGTCCATCATCTTCCACAAGCTGGTCCAAAACTCTCCGAGAAAGCAAGAGACCTGATTTGACACAATCGATGTGGGCAACCCAAAATGGACCCAAACATCCTGAAAGAAAAGATAAGCAGTTTTCTCTGTAGTGATATTCTTTTTACAAGGCATTAAAATAAACATCTTACTAAAACAATCAACGATGGCATACAAATAGTCATGACTTTTTCTAGAGAAAGGCAAACCTCCTACAAAATCCATCGATACACTTTCCCATGGATAACTCAGAATAGGGAGTGGTGTGTAGAGATCGAGTTTTATATTAGAGGGCCTTGAAACAGAACATATCACACACCCCTTTACATAGCGAATCACAATGTTCTTCATATGAGGCCAAAAACAAAATCTTTGTACATGACACAAAGTTTTTTCAACACCAAAATGACTAGACACAAGGGAGGTGTGGGCCTCCTAGATAACATGTACCCTTTCTCCTGTGGGTATGCACAATTTTCCAAGGTGATACAATAATTTCCCCTGCAAGTGATAGTTTTCCACCTCTGAACCATGGGTTAGTTTTGCATAAATCTCTTTAAATTCATGATCGTTAGCATATTGTTCAGCATAACTTTTGAAAGATAATGAAGCATTATGAAAAATAAGAGAAGCATAAATATGAGGGGGAGCTAGCATATTGGTGACTTTGTTGCTAGTTCCCTTCTTATACTTTATTACCAGATGAAACTGCTGAAGAAAACCCATCCACCTGAAATGATGAGATTGTTGCAACTTGGTCTGTGACTGAAGATACTACAAGGGCTGATGATCTGTATGGATGATGGTCTCCTTGCCAATCATGTAGTGTTTCCACTTTTTCACACTCTGGACCAAGGCATATAACTCCTTTTCATAAGTGGGATAGTTTATCACATACTGATAGAACTTCTCTGAATGGTAACATATCGGCTTCTTTTGCTGCATCAGTACAACTCCCATGGCATATCCGCTAGTGTTTATCTTGATCTTGAACAACTATTGAAGATCTGGTAAGGCCAAGACAGGTGTGGTGCTGATCTTTTCTTTCAATGTTTCGAAGGACTTCTGTTGCTTTCCTCCCCATTAAAAGACTTTCTTTACACTTGTCAATGTGTGTAAAGGTGCTACAATAATAGAGAAATTGGCAATAAATCTCCTCCAATATTGTACTGCACCCAAAGAGCTACGAACCTCAGTTACACTAGTAGGCTTAGGCCAATTTACAATTGCTTCAACTTTAGAGGGATCAATTTTTAGCTAACCATTACCAACAATATGACCTAGGTAAACCAAAGAGGTTTTCCAAAACTCACACTTTGACAATTTTACATAGAGTTTTTCTTTTTTCAATACATCAAGCACTTTCTTCACATGGCATACATGTTCATTCCAACTTTTACTAAAGATAAGAATATCATCTAGATATATAAGAACAAATTCATCAATGAAAGGCCTAAAGAGATCATTCATGACCCTCATGAAAGTGTCTAGAGTGTTGCAAAGTCCGAATGGCATCACCATCCATTCGAACAACCCATGTTTGGTCTTGAAGGTGGTTTTCCACACATCTTGTTCTGCAATTCAGACCTAGTGATAACCACTATGCAAATCCAATTTGGTGAAATAGATAGCATTCTTTAACTGATCTAGTAAGTCATCAATGCAGGGAAGAGGGTAATGATTTTTCACTGTGATTTTGTTAGTGCTCAATAATCCATGCACATCCTCCATGTGCCATCTTTCTTCAGCACTAAGACAATTTGTGAGATGCATGGAGAAGCACTCAGTCTGATGACCCCTTGGTTCAATAATTCTTGCACCTGATTTTTGATCTCCTCCATCTCAATGGTCGACATCCTATACCTGCCAATATTTGGTAAAGGAGTGTCATGCTGCAAATGGATCTCATGTTGGATTTCCCTCTTCAGAGGTAATGCCCTTGGTTCTTGAAACATCTCATCATAGTTAGAAATTAATTCACATAATTCCTTTTTATGCACATGATCACAACCCTGGAAAGCATCGGATAATTCTTGATCCTTTCCCCTTATAACCATAAGCATGCAACCCTTACTAAAATTCACCAACCTCTTCATTTGTCCTGCACTTACAAGGCTAGCATTGATTTTAGTTTGATGAGCCCTTACAATATATTGTACCCCATCTTTTGTGATTTGGTATTTGTTTTCATCATGGAAGAAGATTTCCTTTCTATCTTATAGATATGGACTCCCTAACAACATGCCACAGATATCCAATGGTATCACATCGAGTTTTACCTCATCCACTAACTTAGAAGCGATCACAAATTTAATCTTGCCCTATTTAGTTACATTTAGTTTTGATTTATCATTTATCCATCTAAGTGGGTAAGGTTTTGGATGTGTTTTGGTTTCTAAGCATAGCTTCTTTACCAAGGACACTGAAATTAAGTTTGCTTGGGATCTGGTATCAAATAGAGTTTCCATATTTGTATGATTTATGATAACTCTAATATGAAATAGCTCAATTCTCTTTCGTTCATTAGTAAGAGACTCATCTATTGAACTAGTGCCTTCATGTGATTCAAAATTAAGATGAGGTGTAAGAGTACCTTTTGTTCCTACTACTTTGATCAATGCTTCATCTCAAGAATTGGATCCAAGGTCTTGCTGCACAGTTGCCACTATCTTTTGCTTGCATTTTCCTCCATACTTCTTTGGTCTCTTTTTCAGGTATAGTTTCCAACAATGATCGTCGTCGTGACCTTCCGTTTTGTAGTGAGTGCAATAAGGTATTTCTCCTTCATCTTTCTTGGTTGATGCCATCCTCTTCTCCTTTCCTTTTCCTTTCACTCTGGGTTTTCCATTTGGAGGTTTCAAAGGTGGTTTCTTCAAATGATCATCTCTTTCATTTTTGCCCATGTTCTCAAGATGGATGGCCTTTACACTGGCCAAGTCAATAGTAGTTGGTTCAAACAATAATAATGAATGTCTAAGGTAACTATGTAATGATCCAATATACTTAGTTACTACTTCAAGTGAGTCATGTGTAATGCCCAAATTAAGTGTTTGTTTTCAAATTTCTTTGTAAAGCTTTGAAAATCCTAAACTCTGCCTTTCCTTAAGTATTGCCAATCCATTAAGGCTTTTTGTTTATAACCCAAGGGATAAAATTGTTCCTTTAATGCAGAAATGGAACTAGGCCATGAGGAAAGAAGATTACCCACACTCTTACTACTTCGCAATTTGCTCTCTCACCAAATGAGAATGGTGCTACTCAGCAGAAGAGAATCCAGCTGAATCTTTGCCTTGTCCTCTTTGATCTACTAAATGTCGCAGTAGATTTCAATCTGCCTAATGCATTTATTAAGATTTTCTACATTACTTTCACCATTAAACACGGGAAGATCAAATTTGACATCTAATTTAAAAAAAGGTTTCTTAGATGCATCCCTTGAATTTCTATGATGATGGTGATGAGAGGAAGAAGAACCTTCACTCGTGGAAGGAGAAGTAGGGGGTTCTTCTCCATCATTTCCATGCACTAAACCTTGTTCTTCTATATTTCTCTCTTCTTCTTTCTCCAGCCTTGAAAGCAACTGACTGACATTTTCTGCCATTGTATAGAAGGTTTTACAGAAATTGCGCTCCTCTTCATGACAAGCCTATTAATCTACCATGTTTCTCCTTCGATGTGCATGCCCCACTTTGGGATCCAAAGACTTTAGTTTCCCTTTGCCTCTTCAGAGCTTGTTTCTTGTTAGCATACAAACATGCAATTCACATCTAAAAATACCTGCTATGATAGCTCTTGATCCAAGATCTTTTTCTTATAGATGTGTTAAAGAATTACATGCATAAATTGTAGCTTAAACATAGAGATTTAATGTGCACATGAGAGAAGAGGAGAAACACATAAATCACGAAATAATACAACAAAACTTGATAACAAAGTTCGTCTGACTTCAACTATGTCTCTGTGCCCTAATCGGTCAATGGGGAGGCCTTCATTCATTAAGTGGCATGAGAAAGAAGAGTACAAGCATCAGTGACAAAAAACGAGTTTTATAACCCCATATTGAAAAATGGCAGAAAAATGCAGAACTCTAATGGAGAAATGGACAAGTCCATTGCATTCATGGCATCGAGAAGTGTTGAAACCATATAAAATTTGTCAAAATCTAACAAAGTGAAAACCCGACCCTCCTACAAAAATTTGCCTCGAATGGCGTGTGCTCCCTCCTCTACCTAAACGCATTGATAAACCGCGTTTAAATAATAAACGGTGGGTGGAAATTACAAGAATTCCATTTGGTGAGTTGGTTTACAATTAGTTTGTTACGGAGGAGGTTGGGTGGTCAAACCCTGCCTCCTCCTTTTTTTACATACCAAAATCTTTAATTAAAAAGGGGTTGGTGGGTGGAAGGTTGGGTCCATGACCCAAGGGCTAGCCCACCTTTCCTGTGCCATTTTCAAATGTTTTGTGGGAGGGGCTGTGGGTAGTGGCTCACCCCTCCACATATATATGTTGTAGTTTTGGGGTGGTGCGGTTGGTGGCCTGCCACCCTTTTTTTATAATTTTTGTTGTTAAATAAAACAACCCGACCCTTTTTGAAAATTTGGAGTTTGACTGAAGGAGTCATTTTAACCAAGTGACAATTTCACCCAGAATCTGGCCGAAGTTGGCCGTATTCCGCCCACCGGAAATGTCCAAATTGTGTCTTCATTAGTCATGTCGAGTCAACAAAAGTCAACCCAACTTTGACTACCACTATCTCCTTCATCCTGACTCGGATTGGAGTGTTGTTCACACCATTGGAATCAGGGCGACAAGCACTTCGATCTGATGTCAAGTTAATCATCTTTCCACCACTTTCAATTTTGAGCCTTTTCCATGCCACTGGTGTCTAAAGATCCACCTGGATCAATCATGGGGAAGATATGGCTGAAATAGGGGAAGATGTTGATCACAAAAAGCAAGAATAAGGGAAGAGAAACTATGATCTTGATAAGAATAAGGAAGTGGAAGAAGAGAGTGATGACAAAAGGGAAATAAAAACCAAAGAAAAAATACATGGGTCGAAAACTGAAGAAATAAATAAAATGAATGAGAAGGAAGAGGAGATGGCACCACAAGGGGCAAAAGGTGACATAAAGAAACATCGAGTGTTGGAGAATGAAGAAAAGCACAAGGATTTGGAGAGTAAGGGGGAGCCTCAGGAACCCAAGCAAGATTCGATTGATGTAACAAAGGAGAATGGTTTTGATGGTACAGGTACACTGGAGAACTGTGCCCTTGTCAAACATGCAGAGCCAATGAAGGAAATGCAAAATCTAAGGGAAAAAATAATTGAAGGTCAAGCAAGACAAATGGTAGATGAGATTGGTTCTGGTTTAAATTTGTGCATTGTTGGAGGTTAGCTTCTTAATTTACACATTATTCATTGGGAGTTATACCCTAGGTTTAGAGTTTGAAGAGTGGATGAAAAATCTAGGAGTGTTTATTTAATATTGTAATGATATATTACTGTTATCCTACATATCATAGTGAAAATGGAACCTGGCTTTTGTAGCGACTCTTGCTACAGTTGCATAGTCACCGATTAGTTGCCATGGTTATGGTTCTTTGACTTGCATTTCTTATCAATTTACTTTTTGTAAATTTAACTTATCTAGTTCCTTTTATAAATGTTCAGTACAATTTTTAGCTTCTTGCATATGATTTTATTAATCTTTTCTTTATGATGTAACAAATAATCCATGAATTGTTATGTAGCTATATTTAGTTCTCAATATATTCAATTTATCAATAGTATGGAAAATGATTAGGTTTAGATGCTTTATAGTTCTTATTGCCTGTTATACATTCTCTGAAGCAAGGAGATGCAAAATGTTATTTCTCAAAGTCCATTATATCTATAGCTTTGAAATCCTAGAGGTGTTTGGTTGTACCCCCAGTATCCTAATTTTCTTGTTCAAGATTTTGTTGATTTTAGCTTTCTAACCTAGACGAGTGTTGGGTCTAAAATGCAGATGCAAATTAGAGTTTAATTTAATGTCAACCCGGGAAGGTAAACTTAGAAGTGCCTATCTAAAATATATAGATCTAGAAAGATTTCTAATTTGTTAGAGATCTTATGGTTCCCTTACAAGAACACATGGATTTTAAGATTTCTTCCAACAATTAGAATATCTAACAAGAATCTAATTCATTTATGTAATATATGAGGAAAGAGGCTCCTAACTTAGGAGAACCAGGTTGTCCTTCCTTACAATACTACTTTCATGAAGATAAATCTAAGAGCACTAATTAACAATGGCTTATGATGCAGAGGATGTAAAAGAAGAGGCTCCTAACTAATAATAATATATATATATCATATATATATTATTATTATTATTATTATTAAAAAAAAATTGACTTTTATTCTTTTGTTTTTTTCATGAACGATGAGATGGATTGTTATGTGGAGCTATGTAAAAATCTCATTGGTTTGGGCAAGTTTCAAAGGCGTTGTGTCAGGGTGACTTATACTCTGTGTTAGACACTGTCCATGGCACGAATTGATATATTGAATGATTTCCACAATACCATTCCCTCCGTTGGCATTGGTACTACCTTTTTGGTGCATCCCTCATGTCATTCTCAAGCATCCACTTCAAATTCTTATAGTAATCTGGATCAATAGCTTCGATGTCATGATAAGTAACTTTGACTCCAAGAATATGTTTGTAAAATGAAAGTGTAAAGTCAACATCAAAAATCTGACCATCAAACAAAGACTTTGCAACCACTCTCCCAATAAACTTAAAGTATGAGAGATGCTATGTTTGATAGACAGAATTAGGGTTCGGCTGGAACGTTGCTTCATTACCAACATTTGTAAATAGCAAAGCACCCTTATCAAAGATTACCCTTGACAATGATTGGTACAATCCGCTTGTAAGCCCGCCAGCATCAGTGCCTTCCTCCCCTTGGAAGTTGACATTCAAACACCCCTTTAGATCTCTTGCTGAGCGCATTCGAAGCTGATCGTATGAATCTTCCAGGATATATGCTCATTGAACAGATATACGAACAGAACTGTAATTTTGGTGATCCTGATGCTGTCGCATTCTTGATTGAAAATATGCACGCTTGTTGTCAAATTTAGAACCTTTCATCATAGTCTCATGCCACTGTTCATTAGAAACTTTTTCGCTCGTATGTTTTCCAGTTCGTCTGCCTGTTTAACCTTAATACTTATGTGAAGAGAATTGATGGATGTTTCTATCAAACATTTCTCAGCCCCATTTCGACATATAAGAACAGGATTCAACAAAAGCTCTGGACTTGTCTTGAATTCAACTTCTGGTTTATTATGTCTTTCAACTTCCTGGGAAGGAAATTTCTGTAAGCACATAGTAGTTGCCAGAGTATTTCATATGTAAGTCAAGTATGGTCTCAATGTATTTGCCATTGACGGAGAGGAGAATGAAGAGAATTTAAAAACTCTTCAAGTTTAATTCGACGCTGTGAAATTTAAAATCTCTGTCCATCCATTGTATTTATGGTCTCATAGAGATCCTCACATACTCACAAGAATGAGCTTATTGCTTGTGGACCAGAAGGTGCCCACTGTTCATTGCATCAAAGAAAACAGACTCTGCATCCTCATTTTGGGTTACGTTTTGTTTGGGTTTATTTTCCATTTTTAGTTTAAATTTGTTTTGTATTTATTGCTATATATTATATTTATTTTTTATTTTGATTTGTTT
>APFE031306112.1:20031-43763 GCA_000404065.3 Pinus taeda
ATTTAATAAAATTTGGGTCCTTCCCATTGGGCCTCGTCAAACCTGGTCTTTAATAGTTACACAGGAAAATTTAGGTGTTGGAATGGTGTGCTGTCCCTTTTTAACTTATCGCTCAGATTGGATCTTCAACTTGTCGTGACGATGAACCACATTGGTTGGTTCGAAATGCGTCGACAAATGATTTTTTTATGTGATTTTGCCTAAATTATTCTCACATACACGTTTATGGATCACAGAAGTGTGAATTCTTTAATATTTCTTTCATTAGTTTAGAGTCTTGTTATTTTATATATTGAGGGTCATGTTAGTTATATATAATTATATCTTTTATTATAGATTGTATTTAATATTTAATTTGATTTATTAATTCATTATTAATTATCTATATATATATATATATATATATATATATTATATATATATATATATATATATATATATATATAGTCCCTTTTTCTTATCAATGTTAAAAATAATCATTTTTTAGTCGTTTTCCTATAGCCGTTAGAAGGTCTTCACACCATATTTAACTTACCATTATGATATGATTTTTCATCTTCTCATGATGATGAATCACACTCATTGGTTCGAATTGTGATGGCCTAAATATACCAATGGGGTGTGCCAACACTTGGTCGAACCACCTTCGAGTTCACCCTAGGAGTTAGGTAGTAGGTGAAGGCTTTATGAAGTATAAGGTGATGAGAGAGGGTGTAGGCCCGCCTCTCGTTGTTATATTCTATAGCTATGATATTGTAACGGTTGATGTATTGTGGGAAATGAACTATTTGTGTGGGATGCACAAGAGGGTCTTAAAGGTCAAGCAAGCTTGAAAGGGCCATGGGGTAGTTGGACCTTAGTGGAATTATCACACTATAGTACCCTAGTTTCTTTAACAGGATTTTGTGCATTCATATGGGATCCGAGTTTGTTTGAAGGTTCCTTTCCTTTCTAGTGCATTTAGTTTGGTTATGCAAGGTGGAACCTAGGGTGGCGTCAAAGGAGGATTGCTCTACGGTTCAACAAATTCCACATTATTGTTTATGCATGGTTAAAGTCTTTCTCAGTGTTGTGGTTGCTAGTGGTCATTGGTAAGTTGATGTTTCTCGTTGCCCGGTGGTGGGTGTGGCCTTGTCTATGGCTACATTTTATTTCTGAAGTCAAATTTCTTACAAAGAGTCACGGTCTTAAGTGGCGCTTGCCTTTTCCGAAGCCCTTTGAAAACATTCACAAAGGAGGAAGTGTTTCTTGTAGTGGGGAAGTTTATAATTCCCTTGTTTTCTATCTCATGGTTGCTTATGTTGAGGAATTGAGCGAGTCACCCGGAGTGTTCTTTTGTGCTTTTGGGCAAAGCTTTATAACTAGCCTTCCCCTATTAAGGTTTTGGACTCAAATAAGTAGAGGGTCAATGAGTGGCTTCAATGTCATGGTAGTTATGTAGATTCATTCGGTGGCCTCGCTTGGTGAGAGATCTAAGGCCAAAGAGGGGAGTGTGTGGCATTGTTCATGGTTTCTTGGTCATGTGCAAGTGGTTGGTTCCTCTTGGGAGGTTGTATCCTCCCTCCTAATTCTAATTGGTAGTATTCAGGAGTGGTCAATCATGCCTCGATAACGTGGGTGTCCCCATGGTGGAAGAGAGCATCAGGGTGAGAGTGGACGACAAATTAGGGAGTCAATCTTGACTTCAAAGGATGTAGTGAGTGGAGAATGAATGGATGAGGTTGCTCAAGCTTGAATGTGCTCGCATGGTAAAGTGGAGGCTCTAACCTTCCTAGAAATCATTGCAGATTAGCTGAGAGGCATCCACGCCAACCTAGGCATTATGAGAGAGCACCGTTATAAAGATTAGAACAAATTGGTGGCATACTTTAATGAAATCCAATTATGCCTCAACGAGACTCTCGTGCTACTCAAGAGTATTAGCTGCAACGAGAGACACCTTAATGACTCCCTACATGATTTGGAGGCCTAAGTGACATACGTCGATTTCCATATGCATGAGCGGGTTGGATTCCCTGCATGTATCCCTAGACTTCCACCCCACCACCCTCTGTCATATGATTATCTCTCATTCTTGGTATTTTTTGTCATATTTTTGCTATGTAAGGCTACTAAGCCTATCAAAAATAATGGTTATCTCATTGTGCATATTTTATTAAATCTCGTGCCCCTTTCTCTCCCCTCTATCTACTGTGAAGCTAAGGGATGTATGGAGCTCATTTTTCTACTCTATACATAACTAATGATAATATAATGCAATTATTTTGACTTACACACACACACATATATATGTGTATATATGTATGTATATGTCTATTTGTGTGTGTGTGTGTGTATGATGGTGATGATGATGTTTAATGCTCACTAAGGCCAATGTGATCTACGAGGCCTTAAGGAAGTAAGAGATTAATTGTGACTCTTCAATATTTTATTTCTATGATAAAAAATAACAGAGGGAAGTGCTTGATGATCAATATATTTTTATTGGCTTAATCATTCAAGAAGGTTGGAAGCATGAAAAATGTTTTGTAACTTAGAACAAATGTGTGTAAGAGCTGGAAAATATAAGAGAAAACATTTATCATATTCAACCCTCTTAGTATCACAAATGTGGCAGATTCATTCACCCTAGGGTGCTTTGGGAATAGACCAATACCTAGTCCCGTTACAAAGCTCATGATAATTAGTTTTTATCCTTGCAATGTTAAATTTCTTATTAGCATTGGTGAGGAAAAAGAGATAATTTTTGTTAGTAAGGGTGGGGTTTATCACCACCTGATAATAACTTAACTTCAAGTTTCCCTCTAGCTCCTTATCATCCCATAGTTTATCACCAAATTTGGAGGTAATACTATGTTTAATATTATACTTATTCCCCAATATGATCTCCTTTATCTTCTAATGGTCGAGCCAAGACTCAACATTCTTATGCCATCCACACTTGAGGCAAAGGTGGGGGCTTTGGCTAGAGTTAGAGGCAATTTTTGGAAACCTTGTGACTTCCATGTTGTAAAGTATCTTCTTGTACATAAAATACCTAAAAATAGTCATGCTTTCAATGGGGGAAAGGGTAGCTTCGATCAAAAGGATAGGATAGGGAATATTTCATTTAATTTTGAGGTTGTCGGTTATAAATTTTCTTTGAATCATCTAAATCTTTGTTCACAATTATCTAGATGTATGTTATCTATATATATATATTATATATATATATATATATATATAATATATATAAGATAATATTTTAATTAACTAGTCATTAGTAGTGAAGATGCATGTCTCTAGGGACATAGCCATTTGTGAAGAGGTACATGTCTATGTATATAAACATGTCCTTACCCTCATTTGTAATCATCTCACATGTATTAAAATATTCTTATATACAATTGCTTGTCCTATAATGGATTTCTCTGTCTTTGTGTACCAAGTGTTATGAAGATTATTATAGATTACAAGCTTTGTTCATTACATTGGTATTAGAGCACTCCTTCAAGTATACAAACTTTGTTCATAACATTGGTATCAAAAAATTCCTTTGAGTATGTAAACTTTGTTCGTAACATTGGTATCATATCATTCTTTTGATTATACAATTTTTTTCATAACAATGGTATGAGAGTTGTTTGATCCTCTCATCACTCAACCACAGAACATACCTAGTCTCATCTAGGCATTTCACCATTGAAATTCGTTAACCATGTTGTCGTTGAAGTGTGTCAATTTCATCATTCAAGTCTTTGGCTATTAAAAAAAATATTATATATATAAAAATAAAAATAAAAGAAAAAGAGAAACTTAACAAACAAAATAATAATATATATTAAGAGAAATGATAGAAATAAAGAAGAAAGATTATATATTGGACAAAATATATATTTTTTATACCTAATTAAAATTAAAAAACATAACATCAAAAACAAAATTTTATGTTTAATTAATAAAAATAAATAAATACATACACACACACACACACATATATCACATAGCCACACAAAAAATTTCTGATGCACATGAGCTATACATTGATCATTGTTCAAAGTTGTCCACTACCACTAGATTCCAAGAACTACAACTTCAACTTCCCACATGGCCAATAGATCTCATCCTTGTTTCACCACATTTTTGTATGGAGTCTCACAATAATCAAATGATGTTTTCTATCCATCATTCAATGTCACTACCACACCTTTGATCTGCACACATACAACATCCCATCGTGCACTCCTTTACTCATTGTGCATGTAACATTGTCACCCTATTCCATCCTCTTTGTTCCACCTTCGTCAATACACAATCCACAAAGTGATCTTTACATATGCAAGAATGCAATAGAATACACATATAAATGTAAACATAGAGATGTAGTAGAATTAAATCTTCATTTTATTAATATCAAAGAACTAAAAGATGATTACAAGCATAATGGAAATAAATTAGCTCAGGTGATGGTAGCTTATCTTTGAGAACAGATGTGGTGGCTACATGCCTCTGAAATGTATTACAATGAGGCTTAAGGGAATTTTTATTATTTAATAAACAAGGGAAAACCCTAAACAACCAAAAACCTAGCCCTATGAGATGGAACACTAAGATTTTGTGGCCCTCGTTGGGGTTAGTTGGGAAGCCAACTTCCGAGGGTCGTAACTTGTTCATATGATCTATGTTTCGTAGGTATGATACCTCGCAATACAATATTTACACAATGCTCCTCCCTATGGTTATGCACATGCTTCACACCTCAAAAAAATGTCATTTAGGGGGGTAAAAACAACTATATAATTTCAAAACCCAAAAAACTGTTGAAAATAGTAAATTGTGCTATAATCAAGGAAAATGATGAAACTGAGTGGAGGTCTAGGTGGAATAGTGAGGTGGCCTCCAATATCCACCTACATCACTAAGACTACCACAATTTTAGCACCTCCACCTTAATCCCTATCATTTTTGACAAACTTAGAATCATGGTTAACTAAAATGTTGCGCCCTAGGTCATAGTTGATCTTTATCCAATGAAACCACCACCATTTGACCTTGTCCTATGATATTCATATCATTCATGTTGTATTAATAGGTAAAATAAGGGTTCATGAAAAAAATAACACCAAAAAGATGAGACCATTTCTTACGTGAAAGGGCTTCAATTAAATACAACATTTAAAGAGCGCAATTAATATATGTATAACAAAAAAAAGGGTTATTACCTTGAAAAGTAAACAATGTTATTTTATATTTGCTATAAAATATTACAAGTGGAGTACAAGAGAAGTCAACTTATTAAAATAATATTTTAGAATTTCCAAGGGAGAAAGAGAGTCTAAAGTATTTTATTTAAAAAAGGGAAACTAAGGATTTTAAAGGAAAAAAATAGTTTTGAAGGATTAATAAAAAGTGAAAAGGGTTACCATAAAAACAAAAGGTTAGGAAAAATGAAGTCTAATTCAAAAGTTAACGAAAAACTATACATTCCATATATAATTCTACGTTTTTGAAAATACGTAATTTTTTATCGAATAGAATATAAGTATTTAATGATTTTTAAAAATCTTAAAATAATTTTTCCAACATGTAGGAAATTATTTACCTTGGAAGAATATTAAAGTCATCTACATAAACAAATTAAAAAATTAAAAGAAGATCTCTTAGAACTTCATCAAAAAAATGAGGCGATTGAAAAGAAATATAAAGATCTCAAAGTGAGTCTTATGAAGCATCAATAGAAAATAAAGAAGTGTTTTTGTGTATAAGGGACTATAGTAAAAACTTACTTACAAAGGTCTAGAATGTCGAGGCTATAAAATAAAAATTAGAACAAGAAAATGAATCTCTGAGGAGGAAGTTAAATGAGAGTCTATGAGAAAAGGAAGAAGAAAATTTGTGCTTAAAAGACATTAGCTATAAGTTATTAAAACAAATCAAAGGTCTAAAAGATGAAAAGGTGGAATTTCGAAATATTGAAAATAAGGTTGATGAATCAGAAACTAAAGAAATCTTATGTCTCATAAATCATAATAAAAGTCTACTAACTCAAATTAATAAAATAAAGAATGATAAGAAATCATTGAAAAACAAACTAGAAGAACTTATCATGAAGGAAAGATTGAAGCCTTCAGATGTAATATTCCAAGTTGAAGAAAAAGGAATTAATATTGATCTAGTAAATACTATGACATAATATGACGACAAATAATTGGAAGTAAAAACATATTGGGATGTTGTAGTTCAAACGATACAGATTTGAGGCAAAGATTGAGTGATTAATCAAGTGACATCCATACCTAATGGAAATCAAATACTTCAAGTAAATCAAAAAATCAACACAAAAACGTTAAGGGGGAATAAGATCACAAGAACTCCTTATCTACACCTAAATCACAAGAATAGACATCTCAATGAGCTTTTGTTTCTGTATCACTTAGCAAAAACAACAAACTTATGTTTTGAAGGATAATGATATCAACACATTCCACTTTGACGATAACAATTTATCCCAATTATCAAGTAATTGCAAAGTTCCATAGAAGATTGATTTCAAATGGTGAGATCCTTTCTGAGTTCGACAATTTTATTTTTCACTCAGAGGATGTTATCATCTTGTGTCAATGAATATGACTAATCTAAGAATTCTAAAATATATGAATAGATTACAAATACAAAGAAAACATGATACACCTTGTGAACGATAAGCTTTGAGGACAAATATTTTTGAAGACGAAGACAATGTTATAAATAAAAAATGTATACAAATAATACAAATAATAATTAATAATTATTTAACTAGTAATAAGTTTTGAAGAGGAATGCCTCTAAGGACATGACTGTTTTTTAAGAGGTACCTACCTAGATATACAAGTATACCTTTACCCTCATTTGTAATCATCTCACTTGTATTCAAATAGTCTTATATTCAATTACCTATACTACAATGTATGTCTTTATCTTCATGTACCAAGTGTTCTGAAGATTATTCAGAGTACGAGCTTCGTCATTACATTGGTATTCGAGCATTCCTCTAAGTATACAAACTTTGTGCGTAACCATGTACTACAACCCCAAACCTCACATCCATATAAAATAATAGGGGTGATAGGAAATAAATAATAATAATAATAACTCTCAAACGAACAGAAAAACAAGGTAGAAAAGGAGGGGGAGACAAGATTTAGGAGGAAGTAGAACCAGGATAAAGGGAAGGATTCTCATTCCTATTGATATTCCAACCATCATCTTTATTCAAATTGCGAGAGTGATTTTCAATTTCAATTCATTCTATGGAATTCCTATGATGATAGTGATTTACCTTAGCTAGGATCCTAAAGTATTCAATGCAAATATGGTACTTGGTTTTATCAGCATGCTATGCAAAAGTACAGGAATGTGATTTATGATGTTTAATTTCATCTATATGCCTGGAATCCTTTGCTTAATAGATGAAATTATTTTTCTAACATAGGGAGCACCGCATTAGTACATAACTAAGTAGATGTCTTTCATGTTAGAAGGGTTAAAAACATATTTAATCAACCTCAACATGACTTGAATGATATTTAACAGTTTAAAGGAGGTAGAAGCTTTTTTCTTTGTTCAAATGAGACTAGTCCTATTAGTGGTTCCCTGAATATAAGGAAGTTGAAACTTGGGGATATAATCTATAAGGTCCCTTTTTGATCCATGACCTTGAGTGGCTTTACTAAAATACTTGATGTCCTCACATTTCTTATGACTAATCTTTACAAAAACATACAACATGTAGAATTTCTCTTCGTTAAGGTGACTCTCATTGGAAGTCCTTAAAGCATGAGTTGCCATAGTTTTTGACACACAAAATATTTGTGCAAGATGTTGACAAGATTTAGGATGGAAGTATTGCTTCACGTAATCCGTTTTACACAACGCATGGTACAAAATGGAACCATCATCATTTCTAGAAATAAGAACATCAAGGAATGGAGGGCTACCATTACTATCAACCTCCATAGTAAGCTTGATAAAGCTATATTGACTATTCAAATGTTCCTTGAATAATTCCAATTCATCACAAACATGGGGCCAAATAATGCAAGTATCATCAAAAAATTATTTCCAAATCTTTTGATGAAAAGGTATTGAGTCTAAGGCCTTGATCTTGAAGTCTTCTATGAAAATGTTAGCTATGACAAGGGAGGGAGGGGAGCCCATGGAAACTCCACATGTTTTCTCATATAATTCACCTTGAAACTTGAAGAATGTGGAATTCAAGCATAACTCAACTAACTTGGCAGTGTCGGATCTGTAATGCGACTAATAATTTCCACAATTCTATTAATGTTATTCTTATTGTAAAGAGAAACCACATCTAAGATAACCAAGATATCTGAAGGATTCAACCTAATATCTTTAATTTCGTTAAAAGATGAATAAGAATCTTTAACAAAGGAGCTAGTGAGGCCCACCAATTGCTTCAACTTTTGGGCTAGAGCTCAGCTAGAAGATAAGTGGGTCCACCAATGGTATCAATGATGGATATCAAAGGGGCACCCTTTTTATGAATCTCATGGAGGCCTAGGTTCTAGGCATGAGGGGATTATTCTCCATGAGCTTTTTACTTAACGAGTTCAGGATATGATCAAACTTAATAACATTAATGACTGCTTTTTCGACCTTTTTAAGAGGATTCCTATCTAGCTTCTTATAACTCACATTATTATTAATATGGTTGAACATTTTATTTATGTAATCTTATTTATTTAAACAATAATGACTCCACCCTCATCTTATTTAAGAATAATAATGTCGGGGTTGTTCTTAGGAGCTTTCAGGTAGACGAACTCTTGTTTATTAATGTTGCATTTAGGATGCTTATCCCATCTATGAATGATAGTACAATATTGTCTAATAATTTCATTATTGTTTTAAATTAAACATTTTTAGAAAATATTACAAACATGATCATCTAAAGTAAAGTTGGAAAGATTATTATCTTTATTCCTAGATAAAGTGGAAGAGTTATTCTTATTAAGAAAGGAAGGATCGATAGAATTATTAATACAGTAGGAGGTGTGAGTGTCATTAGTAATTAAGTAAGACTTAATATTTTTAACCTAATGTTTTCGTGAAAAATGGTTATTAGAAATATGATGGCATCAAGGCTTTCCAAAAGGTCGACCAAGGTCCTAAAACAAAAATGGACCTTATAGATCATAAAACCAAGATTTAACTTTGTAACACCCTCCTCCCACATCTACCCAACTAATTGGACGACTCAGGTAAACATGTGACAAGAGGCTACTGTGATTGGATTCAACCTCCTATCTGACATTAAGCAAATGGAATCAATGGAAACACAACATACAGAACTTCCACATGTGCCAAAAGAACCCTACGAACCATTCCAACACTTTAGGAAGCTTTCCCTTAGGTCCCATTGAAGTTTTTGATCACTTGAGCTCTCAAAACTCTTATTCTATGGGCATTCTAGTGTCCAAGGGCCTCTGGATGCTCTCACAGGCCTCCAAGCCTGCATCCAAACACCACTTTGTCCAATTCTATGCTAGCGTCCCCGAGATTTGACCCACTTTTCAGGCCAAGAGCTGAGGTCACTGCCCAGAATGGAATGACATCTTCATAGCAATAAAATAACAAGGCAATAGTGATGCAAACGAAATTAGTTAAACAAGCCCTTAAAGAGAACCCTACTAACCATGATAGGAATTTCATCAAACATATTATAAACATGTAATCTACATGTGTAAACAATAGATTTAAACATAAGTATTTCATACTTATCTGAGAATCGCTAAGAACCATTGTTCCCTCATGTCATTTGCTACATTATCATCTACTGGGTCATATATACATTTCCCACTCATTTACAAGTAAAAACATGATGAGAGCCACACATAAATGCTACCATAAAACATATACATCACTATCATAGTAACAATAGAAATACCATAAATACATGAGCCATATAATTCACATATAAACCAGTACATTCATGCATGAAAACTAAAGGGATGAATTTCTCATTAATGAATGTAGAAACCATCTTCAGATGGGACTACCATGTTCCACCTCACGATAGATTAGTTGAGTGAAATATCTCTTTATCCAATCATGCCCGTTCAATATTCCAATCATGAATGTGGAACTCATAATCAACCGAAAAGAACTAAACAAGCATGGATGCTATCGATGTTCTCTACCTACACCATAAGGAATTTGAGACTACTAGGACCAACGAAGAGAAATACACCTATTGCCTTTACCATATTTCCTGACATTCACTAACAAGGATTGCTAGGCCCACCGAGGCACACAATCCTAGTTTTACCCCAACCCAGAGTCTCGTTCACGGACCACTAGGCCATGTTTTTGTCATTTCGGAGATCCACCTCAATCAGTGGTCCAAGTGGATGTTGGTGGCCACCCACCTACCCCATTTGGACCCCCACAACTGTCTCTTTTAGTTTTTCAGTTTCCGTAATTGTAGCACAATTTACTATTTTAAGCAGTTTTTCGAGTCGTGAACTTCCAGAGCTGTTTTGAGGCGCTAAATGATGTTTTTTGGGAAATATGGGAGCAACATGGGTCCATGAACTAATGTTGCTCTTCCCAAAGATGTAGTTCTTGGATAGATTTTTCCAACAAGTAATTGTATGCATCAAACGAAGATCGAGTGCCAAAGTTACAACACCTCGAAGTTGATGTACCAACTTACCTAAAATGGGGCCCACAATTTGGCATTTCATCTTCTAGGGTTAGGTTCTGGGATGTTAAGGGTTTTTCGTGGTTTCTCAACAATAAATAGGCCTTCAAGCCTCATTGTAACAAAGTTCAGAGGCATGTAGCCACCACATCTCTTCTTAGAGATAAGCTACCATCGCCCTAGCTGTTTATTTCCATTTATTGTTTGTAAGCATATCTCAGTATTTTACATTAATGAAATGAAGTATTATTTCAACTGCATCTTTTTTTTTATGGTTATCTCTGTAATTTTTTGCGTTCTTGTTTAAATCTAGATCAGTGGTATCAAAGCAGTCTGCTTTTTCCCTGTTTTTCTTTGCATGTCCCCAACGAGGTCGAGATATAAGGAGTGAGGGCTTCATCTGGTTGAACCTTTGCAAGACTAGCCTCACAAGTCATGATGGCCTTCCATGGCAGATGAAAAGAAATATGAGGGGGTAGGAGATCCTATCAAAATCTTGCTCGAAGAAGCCATCGAGTAGCAAAGAAATGTGATGATGGATAACTTTGCGCAGATCCTTAAGCGGCTACCCATAGGCAATGCATTGGCTTCCAACACCTACTCTAGAAATGCCACACAATCTAAGGTACAAGTTAATTTTGAAATCTCCATGTTCGAGGGTCAAATAGACACAGATGCCATAGATAAATGTATAAATCTACTAGATGGGTATTTTTATGTTCATGAATTTTTGAGTCGGGAAAATATTGTTTTCGCTCTTCTCAAAGTAGCCCCCACGTCAAGGACTGGTGGGAAACATACTACGAGCAAAAAAATGAAAGTATGGGCTCACTATTTTCAGCCACACCCACTTGGGATTTATTTCGGGATGCCATCAAGTAGCAATACTACCCTGTCAAAATCTATGAGGGAAAATACATCAAATGGACCACACTATGGTAGGGAAGGGACCAAGATGTGCCGAAGCTCACAAACATTTTTCATACCCTTCGCAAGCAGTTGGGTATCAAGGACTCTGAGCTGCATTTGGTACTCAAATACCACTGTTTTCTACATAGATACATCTAGGAAGAGATGGAGTTCTTGAACATCTCCTCATTTGGCATGGCGTACCAATACGCTGTCAAAATTGAGAAAAAGTTCAAACAGAACAAGCGAGACTTTATATCTGCAAATTTGAAGACCAAAGGACAAATCCAAGGTAGGGTGACCCAAGACAACCCATCGAAGCCGCAAGAAAAGAAAAACACCATGAAGTCAAAAGGACACAGGAAAGTGGTGCGAGTTCCATAAGAGTCCCACTCATAACACAAGTGAGTGTCAGACCAAGTAGTCACTGGTGGCCGAGTTGAAGGCTTTAGAATCAGATGCATGTTCCAACCCTGAGTCAGAACCCGACAAGGGGAATGGTAAAAAAAGCAAATCATTGATGCGAAGCCTGGCATCACTGTTGCCACCACCAAGATCTAGGAGAATGACCCTGAAGATCGAGAGGAGGGGGAACATCTTTTCCACTCATAGGTGTGGGTGAAGGGTTCAACCTGCAATTCATTGTCGACACTGGCAGCTAAAAGAACCTCATTTCAGCAGAGGTCATGAAGTGTTTGGGGCGACCGACTACACCACACCCACAGCCGTATAGTATCGGATGTCTTCATGAAGGACGAGATCTCAAAGTTCACAAGCAGTGCCACCTTCCCTATAGCATCAAGCCCTTCATAGATGAGGTATTGTCTCATGTTACACCTCTAGATGTTTGTGATCTATTATTAGGCCAGCCATACTTGTAGATGCGACATGCTATGTATGAGTCAAGACCTTGCGTTGCCATTATTTCTTTAGATAATTCATTATACAACATACTGGAGGTAGCCCCACCCACTCCCACCTCTTTGATCACTACCAAGAAAGGAAGTAAGCACATCTCCTAGACTAGAAAATTCATTTTCTGTCTGATTCTCTTCCAAAGTAAGGGGAATATCATCACCACATCCGTGACCCACGTGAAGGGTTGCTCCATGCAGCAGTAGTAACAAAGGAATACGATCATGACAGAACACAGGAACAACTTCTCCTCACCCACAGGCGTACCACACAAGCTTTAGGTGGGCAACAAAGTCTGGTTGCATCTGTAGAAATAACACCTTACAAGAGCCCATTAGAAGCTCCGAACATGCTGACATGGTCCTTACACCATTACCAAGGCTATGGGAAATAATTCTATGGAGCACAACATTCCTCCATTCCATCACCTGCAGCAAGTGTTCAATGTGCACCACCCTCGACCATGCTTCCCACCATTACTTGACACATCCAAGATTGCAAAATAGCTCACGAGGGACCAAGTTCAGTAGATGGAGGAACTCAACGCAATGGGGACCATTGCTTCCTAAGGGAGGAGGAATGTTCCAGGTGGATGTTGGTGGCTACCCACCTATGACATTTAAGTTTCCATAATTGTAGCACAATTTACTATTTTTAGCAGTTTTTGGGTCTTGATCTTCTGGAGCCATTTTGAGGCCCTAAACGATCTTTTTAAGGAAATCTGGGAGCAACATGGGTCCATGGGCTAATTTTACTCTATTGAAGAATGTAGTGCTTGGATAGATCTTTCTAACGATCCATTGTATGCGTCAAATGAAGACCGGGTGCCAAAGTTATGACCCCGAGAAGTTGATGTACCAACTTACCCAAAACAAGGCGCAAAATTTGGTGTTTCATCTTCTAGGATTAGGTTTTGGCATTTTAATGGTTTTCCATTGTTTCTCAACAATAAATAGGCCTTTGAGCCTCATTGTAACACAGTTCAGAGGTATGTAGCCACCACATCTCTTCTCAAAGATAAGCTACCATCACCCTAGTTGTTTATTTCCATTTACTGTTTGTATGCATATCTCAGTATTTTACATTAATGAAATGAAGTATTATTTCCACTACATCTTTGCATTTATGGTTATCTTTGCAATTTGTTGCATTCCTCTTTAAATCCAGATCACTCAGCTTCGAATCCATCTAGTAATCCAGCTCAACCGAAGTATGAGAACCTATCTCATCAAGGCTATCAGGAAATGGAAAGGCTATGTTGAAAACGTTGTCACACCTTGCAAAACTCATGCCTTAATATAAAAAGAACCACATGCATTACCATGCATGCCAAATCTAGCAAGGAAGTCACACCAACAAATCAATACGTGCAAAGAATCTTGTTGTATATGCTTGATCCTGTTTTTCCTTGCTTTATCTTCACTTCCTGTTATCTTGTTTTCCTTTTTTGATCCAATTCCCAAGAGCTCCAAGAAAAATGTAAGTGTCCAAAGCTAAGAGAGATAGAGAGAGAGAATAATGATAGAGCTCCAAAATTCAACTCACCAATTTTCCTCACTCATTCTCATAAGCCTTTTTTATTAATTAGTCCTCTGTTTTCTTCATTTTCCATTATTTTCCTTCAATTTCCTCCTCACATGCAACCTGTGACTTTTCACCTTCCTTTTCTCCTAATTTCCATTACTTTCATAAATAGAGTGCTAATTAATGGCTCATTCATTCCCAAATCCTTAACAATTGCCTTTGCCAATTTCCTTAGCCATTAATAACCAAATAAACACCCACACTAGGATGTCTTGCCCAACATTGAGCTTGGAATAAGTGTCCCATCAACTGTGGTTATTATTTTTAACTTTTAATACATAGAATTTTCACAAGGAAAGATAGAGAGTCATCCCCCTTGTGGGTACAATGTCCTTGGTGTTCAATGACACCTATAACCAACAAGACTGTTGAAAACAAAATGTATTGCCAATGGAGCTTTATAACATGGATCGTTGTAGTATTTTATAATGATTATCTGCTAAAACATGATAAACATATTGTTTACTGGAGCTTTATAACACAACTCAATGTGGTATTTACAATAATAACCACATGTACGCACATAAACATTTTCTCAGCCAACAAATAAAAGGATACAATGCCTGCATTTGCGACAAGGTAATCAAGAGGCTCACACCTCCACCCTCAAAGTAATACTAGAATTCACCTGATTCCCAGGAAATCGAGAATCCATTGTAAGTTCAATTTCCATCCAATGCCCTGCACTATAATCCTATACCCCTTGTCCTCTCAGTGAATAATTACTGACTCATTGTTCCAGGTCACACTCCCAATGTGCATCTGATTCCATTTCTAAATGTTCCTAATCAAAGAAAATATATCCCTGACCTTCCCTTCTCTGCTCCACAGTCCCTCGAGAAATCCAATCATCCCCTTCTGTGTAGTCACACACCTTCCAAGTTCCACTAGCACCCCCATCCCAGGTAGTCCATGCCTTGGCAAAGGTTTCCTCACATCAAAAGATAAAAAAACCAAGGCATATCCCTACCTCAAAACCATCATACCAGTCATAACATGCTCATGGAAATAAATGGAAACTATTGGGTACTAGTGTCCCGCAATGGTTGTGTTACTGAATAATTTACTACCTTACTACTACCTATTCCAATTTATTTTGCTATAATTCTTGCAGTTGATTTCAACCACCCAACCAGACATTTTTGTGCTTCCTGTACCAAGCACATACCTTCCATATATTTAAAATAAATTGAAATAAATTCACATTATACCTCATTGATAGCTCATCAATAAGGTACACTTGTAATCCCATTTATTTCCTATCACAACAAGTCAAACTAGCATCTTTAACCAAATCATCATGTTCATGTTAGCTTAAAATACAAACATCATAGATGAAAATCATAAATCACATGTACCCATCATAAACTAGAATCATAGATCACATGTAATCATCACAAACCAAAATCATAAATCACATGCATAATAAAACTCAATTAAAATACAAAATTTTATCCTTTAATCAACACTTAGCCTCTAACTTGTCTATATTCCATACGCACACTCGAGTAGTTTACACACCTGACAAACAATTACTTCTTTCTCCTCAACCATGTGCACATACACATAGTGTTCATCACACGCATACAACCACACATGACAAATAACACCGTGCAATACATGCACCTACACTTGACATACAACTACTACACCTACACCGAGTGTAAAACACAACACATCCATACACTTACACTCGGTGTGTGACACAACCCAATACATACACCTACACCCAGTGTATGACACGAAACATATACATATACAGAGTACAACAAAAGGAATACACATGTCACAGTACCACAACTACACAATGCACATACATAGTACTACATGTCTGCAACACATCATGTATGACATGGACATAATAGCACACGTACACTAGTACCATATGTACAACATGTACACAATACCACCTACACACCACACCACTTGCACAATATATACACAATACCACATGTACATAGTACCACATGCATGAAACCACATGTACACAACATCACATGCATGACATGTACACAACATCACATGCACACAACACCACATGTACAACATGTACATGAACCACATGCTCACAACACCACTTTTAAAATCATGCACACAACACCATACGTACATAGCACCATATGTATAAGATACACACAACACCATATGTACATAGCACTTCATATACAACATGTACATAACACCCTATGTACACAACACTACATATCCAACATGCACACAACACTACATATCGATCATGCACACAATACAATATGTACACAACACCACATATCCAACATGTACATAGCACCATCTATACTTAGTACTGCATATGAAACATTCACACAAAACTATATGTACCACCTTGTACATAATCATTACATAAACAACATGTACACACACTATATATACATAAAACTACATGCACACAACATCACAGATGCAACATGTACAACATATACAACATATGCACAACAATATTACCTCACATCCAAAAGCACACTATCTCTACCAAGAAACCTTGCTTCCAGTGTCTTATCCATGTTTGTCCCAATAGATCGCAGACCATGTTGCTTTCATTTTGTTGATGAATACCTCTATATAGCGTATCAATAAAATAAACATAATGTAATCACATAATATAAACTCATAACGACATGATATTGACCTCAAAAATTTGTGAGGACTATTCCCAATTAGTTCCTCGTAAGACCCAAAACCTCTTCTAGCCATTCACCTACATAAGCAATCATTCTTCCATAAGAATGAGCCCTAATGACCCTCTCGGATAGTGACATAGGTACATGGATACATAGATATATATATACGTAAACATTAGCATAAACTATCATGATCTTGTGAGACAATGATATGCATACGTACACGTACACATATATAAACATCAACATAAAATAATAATGATCTAGTGAGTCAATGACATGCATACATACATATGTACATATAAAAATTACTATAAAATAATCATGACCCATGATGACCCTATCTAACATGACATACATACATATATGTATACAGATATAGACATCAACATAATAATGATCACAACATAATTTCCAGATATCATAAGGTCAAGGTTATGATAACTCCCTCTATGTGTGCAAGACATGCACAACATCGAGAACAATAGTTCCCAACATAGCCAAGGCATATGATGCCTCAAATCCATTCACCCTACCTTCCTTGATTACCTTTCCCATGATTGTCTTGTCATCGTCCATTTACACCAATGGACCAAACAAATCCAACTAGATGTCACACTCTTGACTTCAACTTCCTCTATACATGCACTAGATTCATCTTAGTCTTACATTTCCTACTAAATTTCATTCATGTCTTGTCGATCTCCACTAACTTTTATCTTTCCCAACCAATTCCAAAGACTCTCAAAGCATAAAAGGAAACACTAATAATCAAGCAAGAGAAAACCATGGAAACTGATAACAATATGACACCACAAACAAAGTGGTATGTCCATACACAAGACATAAACAAATCTGCAATCAACCACAAAAAATGAAAATAACAAGACTATAAACAAACAGCATGACTCAATCCCCATGGTTCCCAAAGCCTCTGATGGAAATCCCAAGTTGATCCATCTTCAATATTTCGTGGCAGTCTCTCTGTCAAGAAATCCATTGCATCATACTTCCATCAACACATAACTATCAATGCATAAATAAACATATCAATACATTAGTTACCTTACCTTGTTGTGCCAAACACATTTCTTGCAACTCAACACATCCATGCCATCTCTCAAGGGACTCCAATTCCCTTGACAAATACACCTATAACTAGATCCTAGCTAATATACTTGTCAAATACAATTTCATGAATCTAGCACATATCCACTTAATGTCAAACAAAATAAAAGTTAAGAAGACTTTGTTTATGCAAATAACTCATTCATTTGGAATTAGGGTTTCCAAACATAGACAAAGGAATTTTTACCCAATTCCTTTCTTTTACTTGTTTACCTTGCTGCAATTGAGTCTTACTATGTATTGTCACATAACTCAATTGTTAGTAATATAAACACATCAATTGTTACCTTGTCATGTTAATACCAAGCATGTTTCCTACAATTGTTTAAATGTGTCAACCACATGTTTCAAATATCAAGACAATCATATATATCAATTTGAAATCAATCTTTCACAAGACTAACAATCATGTCATAATCCATAGTCAACTCATAGTCCTTAGGCATAATGTTACAATTGTCACCTATTACACTCACGTACATGTCAACTGTATCAACCCATATGTGTGAGTAAAACCATTTTAAAATAATATCATTTATTCATGCAATCTTACATACACATACTCATATCATGCAATTAATGAAACATTCAAGAAAACTATAAACACACCATGTTAGATAAATCAACTAGATGACGTAATAGACACCAAATACTGAGACACCAAATAGACGACATAATCAAACAGTGAGGCACCAAATATACGACATAAGAAAACTCATACCTTAATGTATCTTAGGGGAGGCTAACTTTTCTGCACAATCAATCTAGATTAGCTCAATATAACTTCACAACCTATAAACTCAAACATAAACAAGGTTATGATATCCATAACATTAACTAGCTAACATGTTCAGATCATAAAATCATAAATAATTTTCATTCATACATACTAATCACATCCGCACAGTCAATCTAGACTAGTATGGCATAATAACACAACATATTAACTCATACCTAGATGTCAAAACCCTAACCATTTGCATATACCAATCCAGGTTAGTATGATAGATATAAATTCAATATCTTAAGATAAACCCTAATCATCAAGTTATTAGCATATAGAAATAACAAGTTATATATCACACTCATTAACACATTTAGCCTAATCATCAAGCTAAATATCATATAACAACAAAAAGTTTAAATATAACATACTCATCAGCAACATATACAATAATCATAAAGTTATCTAACATAAAAAAACAAGAGAAATGCATACAACCATAGGTTACTGCCACTCATGACTATCTGGCACATGTGCATATGACGGCCCTAATCAACTAACATTTATCATGTATGTAACCATAACATCAATAGACATGTACATAAACCTAATGTATATAACCCTAATGCGTATAAAAATCCATTAACTAAAATACCTAGATGTTGAACATCCAAACTTGTATAATGACATGCTCTTGCATTGAGGTCCAACGCTGCAACTTCACTTTAATGATAAGCATCTCCTGCTCTATCTAAGTCAACATAATAGTTTCCCAACATACCAATAGCATCATGATGACATAAGATGCATACAATAACCTCAAAATGCATTTTTGACCTACCATACATGCATAACCATAACCATGACAATGCATGCATAACAACATATAAACACCAACATGCATAACAAATGTATATAAAACCATACACTCATGATGGCACATCCCATAACAACACCATTAACCTTCACATAGTTACATCACTAAAACAATGGTCAACACCATGCAAATGCAATAAGCACATGAACTAGAAGCATAAGGAACACATATTCAACTGACATGAATGCATGACGAAGACACACCCCATCGAGTCTGAGGGGTGAACCATGCTCTAATACCACTCTATATTATCATATAACATCATGTTGTGGTATTCAACAACCCCCCATTTGTTTATAATATTAGTTAACATTACATTAACTAAATCGGGAACCTTTAAAAAATTTCATTTCAAAAAACAAAACTTAGCATTTAGTCATTTCTTTTATTTTTCCAATAAATCAAAACTAACAATCAAGGCCTTTTTGGGAACTATTGAAGATTTACATTTTGATATATTGCACGTCTAAAAACACACTAAGGGAAATTTCTAAAAGCCAACTAAAGGAACTTTCTAAAAACATACAAGATCAAGCCAAATCATTTAAAATAAGGGCTCCATGGTCTAAATTATCACAAAATCTGATTAAAATGAAATTCCTTAAACTTTATAGGCTTAAGTCTCGCATCACATAACACGACCCATAAAGAGTTTTCTCTTAAATAAAATATAGAAAGGTTTGCGAGTTGTGAAATCACGATGGCGCTTTCACTTTTATCGCATCCCATTTTGGGTATTCAAGCAAAAAACTTTGCACTTACTATAAGCTGATATTGTGATATGCGATTCACGCCCAGGCCCAGATCGTAGAGTATTAAAAGCAAATATTTATAGTCCATCAAGTCTATCGCCTAGGATGAGCCTAGTAATTAACCATACGTGAAACAACTAATGGATATCTCGCATATCACATCTCATAGACACATAGTAGTAGGTAAGAATGTTAAAAGGCACACCTTGTGATATTGCTTCGCAAATCACACAATCGCTATCATTGTAGTACAATGGCTCGCTACCCTAAAACATTTCATCCCATTTTTCGATGCAAACATTTATGAGTAATAAAGCTAAGGGATAATTAATCATTAGTGGGCATTAGTGGGAAATAACTGCATTTATGTGTGAAAATCCATTTAGCTTGATATGATATCTTGTTACGTGGATTCAAATAATGCTTCTTTTACCACTTTTACAAGCTATCTGTATTATTTCATTTTTACGTTCATCTTTGAGTGTCTCATATCTTTTGCTCTTCATTTCAGGAAAAACCCACAGAGCAGAGCATTGAGAACAATGGGGAAGAAAGACAAGGTTGTAGCCTCTCAGAAGATAGAGATGACTCCCCTATTCACAGACACCACATGCAACAGAGACGGAGGAACCTCTACATGGGAGACCTTATACAACATACTCAAGGAGGAACAACCGAGGGTTATGGAAACAAATGTTACAGTTGAAAACCAAGATTCCTTAGACGCTACCATTCTAGAGACGGCTTGCTCATTTTTCACCTCATAGCTACTCGGCTAAAGATAATCCCTTATACCGATATGGTAAAATGGGTTATCGATGAAGAAGATATTTCAGATAGACAATTTAGTATGAGAAGCCAAGGGGACATCAGATATTTTACCCTGGATAATTTACAGCTTATGTACCACCTACGATAGCAACAAGTCATCTACAACAAGAAATTCATAGAAAATTTTGTTAAAGAGAATAGCGACCCAGCGGATCGCACCCATGTCTAGTCAAATAATGAAGAGAATATCAAAAAAGACAAAAATGGTATGTACACAACTGCATCTATTTTCCCCACTTATAGTTTTGTTGCGGCTATGTTATGTCGATTATTTGATAGACCCGATAGTACCAATTTCTCCCCAGATTGGTTGTTGTTAATAGAATCATTCGTTAACAAAATTATCATGAATTGGGCCCAAATCATGTCACATAATTTAGCAAAAACAATTATCGAGTATAGAAGGAGAAAATGCATTGCTTCAAGGGTTTACCCTCCATTTTTTATGAGCACCTATGTTATGGAAACTATTTGTTTTATTTCAAATTTCCCCATCATGGGATGGAAACAGACTATTTAGAATCCACTTCCCATTCATGTGTACCATAAGAGCATGCGGGAATCCAATTTTCAACCACATTTTTTCAATATTTGCCATGGAGTTATGCTCCCTATTTACAAGCGGCTGTATAGTTGAGACACCCCTAGATTCCCAAGAAGCTGAAATTGACATACTCCTAGTGCCCAGATGGCTCGAGGAGGAGACATTTACATATATCAGAGTTTTTGGCAGCATCACCTCCCCCCACATCCTCCCATACTATGTTCTAGATAAATTGATGGTTAGGGAGATAGCCTACCAGACAGCGAAAGATCCAAAGAAGGCCATTTGACCTACATTCCCTGTACAGTGAAAAGCATTTTCACTACACGACCTGGGACACACACTCAAAGAAGCAGAGAACATGCTATCTCTACAATTACCCAAGTTCTGTGGAAGACAATATGACCCATTCAGCATTGTGAAAGATTTTACCACCATGTTAAAAATAAAAGTATTCAGCAATGTGAAGGATCCATTTGATGACGTCTTCTTATAGAAGAACACCTTCACAGAGGTGAAACATATGGCATAGATACTTTTTTACCAAGAAGGTATTGTGAAGTCTTATAGCTACAGAGAAAAGAGGCTATCAAAGGTCCCATTTGACCAATTGTTGATTGACCCAATAAGGGAACCTACTCCTAGTATAAGTATAGATGGTGACTCCAAGGAAAAATATAAAACCAATTATGAAGAGTAATCTCGACAAAGAACTATTGAGGAATCACGACATTCATCACAGAAAGGAAAATGTGGGAGCATCAAGGATACGGCTCGATCTACATAGAAGATAGCCGAACAAGCTTCAACTATCAAGGAGGTTGAAATAACTACTACCTCTGCACAACCAATAAAACCCACGGTAATTGGTTTAGAGGAAGAATGGGATAATTTTAATAAAAGTCTTAATATAGAGGAACAGGTGTCAGAGCTATAAACGCTACAACACAAGACAACTCTTGAAATTACAGTGGAAGAAACTACAAGTGAACCAAAAATAGAGCATACCCCTATAAACCCCAACTCCAAGATAATTTTGAAGATTGAAGAAATACCCCATATGGATGTATTCTATTGCCCACAGCATAAGGTCATGGTGAAAAGGTAAAGAAAGAAAAGAAAAATGGACTCTATAGGTGTTACTACCCTCGAAATCATACTAATGGATGTTCTATGGAAGGACTAGCCTGTTGATCCATCCGCCAACTTAACTAGACTCCCGCAGTTTGCAAGTGCTTATTCTATAGTGACCATAGACAAAGCAACAGAAGTCCAAACTTTGCTTTACAGAAAAGGAAAATAAAACAACATCGCTCGAGCAATAGTTATAGCAAGTCAAATCCGACCAGCAGGCAGAGATATAGTTGGCCAAACTTCAACAGGAATTTGAAAAGATGCAAATAGAACATCGAATTAGGTTACCCAAGAAGGAAGCATAGCTGCAGGCGATAACTGATCTTCATAAAGATGATCCAAAAATTGATCAATTTATCACTAAAGCACTCGCACTTAATTCCCAGTTAACACATCTCAAATAATTAATGTGCAAGAAGATTTCACACTAGAAATATTAATGTGAAATAAGTGATAAAATCACAAGTCAAGTCTTAGAAATGTGACTTGAATATGATGAGATCTTTAAAAGTGTCTTTGACCAAATCGCCTGATAAAATACATAGAAGGGGAGAAAAGCCAACATGCCCAAACTAGAAGAAGCATATAAGAAAATTCTATTTACATGTCGGGATTCTCATCTAAAAGAAGCAAAAAAAGCAACAACACACACAGCGACAACAACAAACATTATCATAGAAAATATAAATGAGAATTGGCATGGTTCCAATCTAGTAGAAAAGTCCTTTCTAGGGTTCCTCCTAGATGCAAAATAGCTCGAACAACAATGCAAATAGTGTTGAAAATAATATTGAGAGGGGGGGTGAATCAGTATTATCTAGTTCTTTTAACAAATATTCCTTATTTACACTTTGAATTATTTTTGCATATCAGTACCATAAAATAATGAGCAGGAAAAACAGACAGTCACATCAAAGAACACTAGATATAAGGTGGAAACGCAATGTGGGTGAAAACCACCTGCTGCAATATGTCTCTATCTTCTTTCAAATTAGAAACTCCTTTTACAAT
>APFE031306112.1:48774-60789 GCA_000404065.3 Pinus taeda
CAATGTTTCTTTTCCTGCTGTAACCTGCTCCTGCATTCAGAATCTTCATGACCAAATTTATTGCAAATAGAACATTCAATTTCATTCTCAAGAGCTGAAAAATTGTTATAGGTCCTTTTTGAAATCCCAGTCATGCTCCTTTGTTTTTGAGCTTCTCTAGTCATAATTGTTTTATATGCAACACACTGAGCTGCTTTGTGACCAAAGTTATGGCAAGAAAAGCATTGTCCATTGAAGAAACTTCTACGGTTATCGAATCTACCGGCCATGTGATTGTAATCTCTATTATTATTCATTCTTGATCCAAATTGAGAAGACTTTACCTGTGGTTGGTTGTAACCTTTGTTTATCCTTAAAACAGATTGCTGATGGCCTTTATTTGCAATTTGTCCCTGCTTTACCTGATAGTCTCCATTGTGCTTTTGCTCACTCCCTTTTGCTACCTCAAGGTAACTTTTTGAAGTGGATGCTTCAGTATAGCCCAAACCTGTCTTGTTTAGCGGAGAACGCTGAACATTGATAATCTCATCTAGAGTTTCAGATCCTTTGACAAACTTAAGATTAATTGCTTTTGTTTTCTCAATCTCTTTTCTAAGAGCAACAATTTCACCTTCTAACTTTTCAAAATGTTTTTCCTTTTCATCAATTTGAATTTGTAGAGTATCGATGATCATATTCTTTTATTCTATAACTCTCTTGAGTCTAGTAATTTCGTTATAAAGGTTATCTACATCTATAGCATCCATATAATCATCATCATCAAATTCCATTAACAGTTTATATTCCATACCTTGTTCATCTTCATCACTGTTTGATAGACCATCACTATCTTCATGAGTGTAGTAGCTTTTCTTATTTGCACCTTGTTTCTTGTTCCATCTAGCAGGTTCCTTTCCTTTATCCTTATAAGGACATTTTGCAGCATAATGACCTACTCTTTCACAAGCAAAACATTTAAAAGGTAACTTACCTCTGAACCTTCCAGAACCCCTTTGAAGATTTCTGACAAAATTTGATTCTTCTTCTTCTTCTTCTGGTATGTGACTTGCTTCATAATAATCTCCTTTGCCTGACGCCTTGAAAGCAACTTCTCTTCTATTTGAGGGACCTCCCTTTCTCATTTCATAACCAGTTAGAATTCCATGTAGCTGAGACATAGTAAGAATTCGTAGATTTTCCTTTTCTTCAATTGCAGATACTTTAGATTCAAACTTGGGGGACAATGACCTTAGGACCTTTTCAACCACAATAGCCTCTTTTATTTCTTCACCCAAATTTTTCATGCAATTAACAATCTCATCTACCCGAAGAAAGTAGTTAGGCACACTTTCATCATTATACATCCTGAGATTCTCATACTGAATCCTGAGAGTTTGAAGTTTAGCACGCTTTACCTGTTCATCTCCTTCATAACTCAAGACAATCTTGTCCCATATTTCTTTTGCTGATTTATATAGCATAACCTTCACAAAATCTGTTTGAGATAAGCATCCCAGCAAAGTATTGACTGCTTTAGCATTTGTTTCATATTTCTTCTTTTTGGCCGCATTTGTAGGAGTAGCTGAAGGAAAAGTGTAGTCTGTCTCTATGATATCCCAAACATCTGTGCCAAGAGATTGAAGATATGCAGTAACTCTTACCTTCCAATAATTGAAGTTTGTCCCATCAAAAATAGGTGGCCTGATAGATGCTTCCCTCTCGTAGTTGCTCATGATGAAAGATCTTCCTTCAAGCAATTAAGCTTCTTCGAAGGACCTGCTCTGATACAAATTGTTGAAAATAATACTGAGAGGGGGGGTGAATCAGTATTATCTAGTTCTTTTAACAAATCTTCCTTATTTACACTTTGAATTATTTTTGCATATCAGTACCATAAAATAATGAGCAGGAAAAACAGACAGTCGCATCAAAGAACACCAGATATAAGGTGGAAACCCAATGTGGGTGAAAACCACCTGCTGCAATATGTCTCTATCTTCTTTCAAATTAGAAACTCCTTTTACAATGGTCTTCTACTGGTGTAGTCCTTTAACAGTACGCAGGCTACAACCTGCAGAGAGCTACAACTCTCTCTCTTTTTCCAGTCTCTCCTGGAAGGGAGCTATAACCCCCTACCTCTTTTCTTTCAAGGACCACTTTTCATAAATTTTCAAACTGGATCCATAAACATCAAATGATCATCAAGTACCAATAAGTCACCCAAATAACCAGATCCACAATAACAGTAAACTAAACCCAGAACACCTTATCAACAAAAAAATCAGTCAACAAAAGATCTTAAGACAGATACACAATTTCCTTTTCTCTGGACTCCGTCGCTACGCACTTCACCTTCTGTGGCATCGCGCACCTCCGCAGCTGCGCCTTCTGTGGCACCTCCGCACTGCGCCTTCGGTGGTGCCTCTGTGGCATCTCCTGTGGTGCCTCTGCACTGCGCCTTCTGTGGTGCCTCTGTGGCGTCTCCGCACTACACCTTCTATGGCACCTCTGTACCGTCTCCGCATTGCGCCTTCAGTGGCACCTCTATGGCATCTCCGTACTGCGCCTTCTGTGGCGCCTCTGTGGCGTCTCCTGTGGCGCCTCCGCACTGCGCCTTCTGTGGTGGCTCTGTGGCGTCTCCGCACTGCACCTTCTGTGGCGCCTCTGTGGTGTCTCCTCACTGCACCTTCTGTGGCGCCTTCGCACTGTGCCTTCTGTGGCACCTCCGCACTGTGCCTTCTGTGGCGTCTCCGCACTGCACCTTCTGTGGCACCTCTATGGCGTCTCCGCACTGCGCCTTCTGTGGTGCCTCTGTGGCGTCTCTGCACTGCGCCTTCTGTGGCGCCTCCGTACTGCGCCTTCTATGGCGCCTCTGTGGTGTCTCCGCACTACGCCTTCTGTGGCGTCTCCTATGGCACCTCTGTGGCGCCTCCGTACTTCCGCAGCTGCAGCGCTCGAGAGATCACCCTTCACAGATTCGCTTTCCACTTCACTTTCATATAGATCAAGCTTTTGAAACAATAACCCAATATTTCAGATCTTAAGATATTCAACCCAAAAGCACACCCAAGCCAAATGATTTCCTTTGCTTTATATAGGCAAGCTCTTCCTCAAATCATGGACCAATACCATGGACCAAAACCATAGGATCAAAAATTGTGGGACTAATACCATGAACCAACCATGAAAGTGCGTGAACTTTTCTCCACATGACATAAACTTTTCTTTGCATAAAATTCCGTGAACTTTTCTCTACATGAAGTAAACTTTTCTCTGCATAAAATTCAGTGAACTTGAAAATAACTTTGCTGCGCTATAATTTATCATCTGAGTGATTTTCCATCAAGGACAACACTTCTCTACATGAAGGAGGCATAGCTGCAGGCGATAATTGATCTTCATAAAGATGATCCAAAAATTGATCAATTTATCAGTAAAGCACTCACACTTAATTTCGAGTTAACACATCTCAAAGAATTACTGTGCGAGAGGATTTCACACTAGAAATATTAATGTGAAATAAGTGATAAAATCACAAGTCAAGTCATAGAAATGTGACTTGAATATGATGAGATCTTTAAAAGTGTCTTTGATCAAATCGCCTGACAAAATACATAGAAGGGGAGAAAAGCCAACATGCCCAAACTAGAAGAATAACATAAGCAAATTCTATTTACATGCTGGGATTCTCATCTAAAAGAAGCAAAAAAAGCAACAACACACACAGCGACAACAACAAACATTATCATAGAAAATATAAATGAGAATTTGCATGGTTCCAATCTAGTAGCAAAGTCCTTTCTAGGGTTCCTCCTAGATGCAAAATAGCTCGAACAACAATGGAAATAAGTAGCCAAAGACAAAGTGGAAGTCATAAGGCCAACGACCAAGCTAGACTAGGAGGCATATTGGTGACGTTTCGTCAAGCCTCACAGCCAATGGATGACCCTGAGATGCCTAACCACCTCTACTGAGAAAATGGTGCCAACGTTAACCAATGCCATATTCGATGGAAAATTGAAAGCTGAAGTCAGACGGCCTACACAGCTGAAGCCTATGGTGAATATCTGCGATGTGAAAGATCGAATGTAGCATAGTTAGTCACCGTGTTTACTTTAATTTTGATTTTAATTTTTCATAAATTGAGGCAGGTCATTTAAACCTCAAATATTTTTGTAATAATGTATTTTTAGCATTATAGTTTTAGTATTTAAACCCCTCTCATGCATTTAGAGAGGGATCCAGAAATTTTATCATAAATATTCTTCAGAACATGCACTTTTTTCCCTTTGAGGAAGTCCTGGTGGAATTAATGGAACAAGATTCATTTTCTATTTGATTTAACATCTTCTACTAAAATTTAACTTCTGTACTCTTAGATGACGTTGGATGAATTGAAAGTAGATCAATATTACTGGAACATATGAGTAGGGCATATTATAAATATTGCTTTTATCTCTTAATTCTTTTTACTTATGCGTCAAAGCAATAACTTATCTTCAAGTTGTTTATGTATGAAAGTTTGAATTTTTTATTACCATTATTGCACTTTTGTATGATGATGATCTATAGTTTATGCTTAGTACATGAATGATTTTTATGTGATATATCTCTCACAATCATTTTGGCTAAATTTTTATATGAAATGATTATTGTCAAATGGATTCACTTATCATTGCAATTGAATAATCTTTATTATCAATTGCTTTGAGACATTATTGTAGATCGCATATATCACATTACTCTAGGGATATTTATAGTTAGATAATGTTTTAGATTAGGATAAACTCCACATGATTGTTAGTTTAAATTAGATTAGAATAGGATAAGAATTATTCCAAATCTCAAACATCACCCCATTTGCACAATCATAAAAGTAGATTGGGAAACTTGTCCCATCATCCTGAGTCAAAGCCACTACTCCAAATGGAAAAGGAGTTGACAACCAAGGTCCAGACAGGATGGTTATCCCCCATTGTTGAGGCAACAATTTTCGAGCCTTCAACATTTTTGGCACTAAAAGGAGGGCATGAGTGTTAATGGTAAGTAAACCTAAATCTACAGGCCATTCTAAGAGTAAAACTCCCTCACCATCACCACCAACTTCTCGTTCACATTCTAAGTTTCCTAATCCTAAGTGAGAAGTCACAGAGAAAAATACATAGCCTACTGCTGAAATCCTAAACAAGCGAGACAATTCTTCTTTTGAACCCCCCTGAAGTACAATCTTTGATTCATAAATTGCAGGGGATTTGAATATCTCACAAAGAATATGAGTTATCCAAAGGTAGTGTCACTTCTCAATTAAACCCATCTCAATGACTAACTAGAGCATAGAGTGAAAATCTTGGAATCTAACCATTTGAATTCCCTCTACCAAGTTGTAAAAAAGCTAAGAAAACACCATCAGAATCTCACAGCGAGGTTCTATCATCATGTACGTCCATTCCATCCATAACATCATAAGGTCACTCATCCACCTCCCAACTCCATATCATTATTCAGAGAGGTACAAGAGCTACACCTTCATCTACCCAATCACCTTCAACCACTACTACACCCTCTTCTACTCAGATCGCGACAATGGCATAGAATCCTCCAAGGCCTTGGACTAACTGAGGAGCTATTAGAATGGTTGGACCTTTATCCAAATTTCCAGCACATACAAAGAAATGGTTTCTTAAATTCAATCCTGAAAATGGTCTGCTAGCTTAAGAACATATAAATAATTTCATGTTGTCCATTAATTTGAATGGAGTAGCCGAGGAAGATGCAGTTGTAAGATTATTCCCATATAGTCTACTAGGAGCAGGAGGATCAATGTAATTTTCATTACCGTCAGGTTCTATTAATAGTCAGGATGCTTTTCAAGAGAAATTTTTAACAAAGTTTGGAGATGATAGATCTACAACTACCTTAATTAATGATCTCTCCGATTTAAAAGCTGAGCCAAGAGAACCTATCAAGGACTTCAATTCTCGTTTCAATAAACTATTGATAAAATACTGGCGGCAGCTAAACCTAGCAACGAAGTCCAAAATGAATGGTACATTTATGCTCTACCTTCAAACACAACCATCTTCATTGATAGACCTACCAAACCAACATTAGAAAAAAATATGAAAGAGGAAATAACCATGGAAAAACACATTCTAGCCGCAGAAAAGAAAAATGATTTAGAAGAAAGAAAATCTAAGAAAGTAACTTTTAGAGATGATTCCAGGAAGAAACCACCAAAGGATATTTTTGACTTGGAAGGATTACAGAAAGTTCTCATGACCATGTCTAACAAAACGGTTGACATAAAAAACAAGTAGCAGAAACTTCCTCCAAAAAACCTTTTAGACCATTTAAGGAATTCCCCAACTAATCCTAAACCTCCAAATGCTATATCAAATGTTGAATCAGATGGAGATGAGGAAGAGGCTTCAAATGAATAACAAACGGATGATGAGGAAGTAGCGGAATTACAAGGGATGTGGGATTTTATCTTTCCCAGTGAGGAATCAAGAAGCATTGCTGGTAGCTACTAGAAGCCAAAATCAGCTTGATCCACCCTAATCAAATTCAATACAGAAAACTTTAATGCCACCTCCCAAAGATAAAGTCACAAGATATAAATATTCACTGAAATCCACTCAAACAAACCCTACACAATTGGATTCTTCACCTTCATCTAGAACTCTGATGGTTTCTGACAAAATGGAGTACAATATTATTGATGATATGAAGAAAACTAGGGAAAACATCACCTTTCATGAGTTCAGTAAATTAAAACATCAAGAGAAGCTACTTCTGAAAGAGCTCAAAACAATACCCACTACACCACTTCCTACCATAGTAATATCACACGCTGCTCAAGAAATGGGAAGACCCCCTAGCATTTCTTCAAGTAAAATTGTTCCAACCAACATTGCTCTAATTAGCAGAATATCTAAATCCCATACTCCTCCATTTCTCCTTACTTTTGAAATCTTTAACAAGAACTTACACAATTGTTTAGTTGATTCTCATTCTTCATCTAACATTTTTCTTAAAACAATCTGCACTAAGTTAATTGTTCAGCCTCAAAATTCTGCAATGCAAATAGTACAATTAGATTGGTCTCAAGTCGAATTTGTTGGGGAACTTAATCAAGTAACAATTAGAATTTCGTCCAACCCAAAAGTTTGTCAAATCATTGATATACTTGTGGTTGATATTCCTAAATTCTATGGCTAAATTCTTAGTAGGGACTGGTCAGAAAAACTTCATGGTTACTTTGCAACTCACACGTCTCATATGTGGCTTCCCTATAACAAAAAGCCAAATCAAATAAGGGTTGATCGAGAGAAACATCAAAAGTATATAGTAGCAGAACTCGAAGGAGAAAATGAACTGGTAACATATAGCAACAATATAATCGGAAATTATTATGTTGAGTCATTCCTAGGGAATTTCAATGCTCATACTTCACCTTTCTTAGAAAACTCTGTTGTATCTCAAATTGAAAATTATTCCCAAACATACACTTCTAAATGTGTGAATTTTCTAGATAAACTTGTAAATAAATATTTATTTTGGAAATTATTTTTTGATGGATCTCAATCCAATGATGGAGCCACGGTAGGATGCATATTAGTTAGCCAAGAGGGAGAAAAGACTATTTTAGCATGTAGACTTGAATTTGATTGCACAAATAAAACTATTGAATATGAAGTGTGGTTCAAGGTTTGTACAAAGCAATTGGTATTAATATCAAATACCTCCAAGTGTTTGGAGATTCTGAAATTTTCATTACAAAACTAAGAAATACTATACATTTTTTGCCATGACATTTGAAACACTATCAATCATTAGTCCAATACTTCACCTCATATTTTACAGCGTTTAATATTCCCCCTATTCCAAGACTCCAAAATGCTAGTGCCAATCTCCTAGCTAATGTAGTTTCCAAGTTTATTCCACCAGAAGATTACAACTAAGATCGATTTTCCATTGAGTTAATTTTTAGGCATTTTATTCCTAGTAATATCACCAACTGGAGAGTCTTTAATAATGATCCGGATATCGTAAGCTTCCTTAGTTCAGAAGTCTCTTATGATGATGAGATAATTGATGAAGACCAGCATGATGACCAACTTAAACAAGAAACCACCAACATTGCTGTATCGAAATCCATAGTTAACTTGGAAAATTTATATGACCTCAAAGATATATTTAAACGATATTCTAATTCAAAACTTCAAATTTCAACTCTGAGGTATGAATTGATCAATCTTGGAACTAACACAAAACCACAAAACATTAATCTAGGTCTTGGACTTACATCAAAAGAGAAATTAGCTTTTATACATCTCTTGAAACAATATAATAATGTCTTTCTTGGAACTATGATGATCTAAAAACCTATGGCACTTCTATTATTCAACATACTATGCCCCTGACTTCTCATGAAAAACCTGTTCAGGAGAAATTGAGGAAAATTCATCCTAATTTGGAAAGCCATATTAAGCCTGAGTTTGTTGGACACCTAATCCTAAATGGGTTAGTGTGGAAGCCGAATGGACAAAAGGAGTCCAAGAGACCTTGGGATGTGAATCACAATGGTCACATAATGTACTATAAATGTATATCATTTGTGAATAAAAATTGTACTGCATGATTTATCTTTCCTATTGTTCTTTCTCCCATGTGTGTTTAACATGGTATGAGAGTAGGCGTATTCCTGCCCTGCATAATTAATTTGAGCCATTTGTTTTATGGCCTCTCTGTGTAGTTTATTTCTGCCATAAATTTCATGAATATTTTCTCATGAATATTTATTCAGCAAAATTTTAGCTGCAACCTGTTAATACTGCTACATGCACTGCTCCTCCATATAATTACCTGCTCCTGACACTACATGCGCTCTGTCCTGAAAATTTTATGCCTGAAATCCGTTGCTGACTAAAATCTCTAACCTCTGCCTCTGTCCTTCCAGCGCTTCTCTGCCTCTGTCCTGACATAACCTGTACTCTGCTCCATATTCCATTGCCCATCCAGATATGCATTGGTGCCTCTGTGTATGTTTTTCATTGTTTAACACCTTATGCATAACCATCCGAGCTCATTCCACCATGTTCAAACTGTTCTGGAGCGTTTGACAGCGTTATTTTTTCATGCGTTTCTGTGAATGTTTCCACTGTAACTCTTGTTAGTTCTACCCTAAAGCCTGCCAAAACTTGAGCATTTTCTCTCTATGTGAAGTTGAAATCGATTTTAATTCTCGGTGGTGTACATGCCAAGATCCAGTGTTGAATTCTCTGCATTGAACGCTGAAGCATCTCTGTGAAGTATTGAAGACCGTGCGATGAATGGAGTGTCATTCTCTGCGTTGAATAGTTTAACCATTGAATGGAGCACTGAGTGTGTGCATAAATCCTGTATGTGCGTTTTGAGAGCTGTGTGTGAGTACAACGACCTGAGATATGTGCTCTTATATTGCATTTGGCACTGTTGGTTCGGAGTGTGAATTATATGGTTCGTAGGAATACAAAACGTTGAATGTACGTTGGTGACTTGTGACAGCCGAGTTCATGCTCTCTATATGCATTGTCATTGGTTCATCACTGGTTCATGTTGGTTTGTATATATTAATGTTGGTTCGGATATATATTGGTAGTTTAGCACTGTTGTCGCTTGTATTAACGTTGTGGTTCAATTGGACATTTCTTCACAAGTTTAACTTGCAGTTTTTCACCATCCATACTAACACTGCTTTTGAGAGCTCGAAGTAGAAGAGCCAAGTCCACAGTAAATGCAATGCAATCATCATTCTGACTAGAAATCCTATACTCATCAAAAAGTACTTCCTTTTTGGATTGAGCAATGGCTTGTACACCGTCTGCATTGAGAACATTATGCAAAAGTATGACATGATCTTTGGTCAAGTACAAAAGGCACACTCTCCCAATTTTATCAAATGCAGGGACAAATCTTTGTTCCAGCAAATTAACTCCATTGATGATGAGAAAATCTTTGAATTTCATGATGGCCTCCGCTCTTCCATCATGCGGTATGTAGATACGTGACGACGAGGAAAAAATGAACCATGCAACATGGCGGTGGAGCTAGATATATTTATTTATTCATTTTTCATATGTTGTGCAAGCCAATTTGGGCCACAGAGCACGCTTCGTTTGCTGAAGAGTCAGGAAAACTAGATTAACCGAACTACGCCAATCTCTTTTTCAGCAAAGAGAGCAAAAAAAAAAAACCTGGAAATTATTTGGCAAATCACAAGAATTTTTAATCCTAGCTTTATTAAAATATGCTAGCGACCTCCGGAAGAATCCCGTGGATGTTTCCTTAGAGTCGTACAGTCTGCACCTCCCAGTCAGGGTTCGGCAAGTGTATCCAGAAACTTTTGACAGGGCCAAATAAATTCACAGTGTACGCTAGCAGAGTCACGGTCTGAGAAATACTCTATTTGATAGAAACGTTGCGAATGTAAATTTTGATAATGATGATTGCTATAAGTGGACGGAGGTTAAGGTTTTACAATAAATTGGACACAAGCAAAGCTCCAGAAAGGCAATGACAGACAGATTGACCGGATCTTTACCATAAGTTTAGGGTCACATGAGAGGAATAGTGTGTCCATGGTTTCCTGACGGCAATGGTCTCGATCCATGGCGAGATTTCCTTACCTTTTGGTAAAATAGAGATTTTGATGTCTGCTTTATTTCGTCTCTGGTAGCGGATTGTGGCTTCGAGGTTCCAAGTACTTAGTGTGAATACTTAAAGATGTATATGCAGCGGATGTTGGTTCTTTACATCAATTTTAAATTTTCCATATATAGAGATTGATTGATTGTGAAATGGTTTTATAATCATAATCTAAAAATAGCTTCTGCATATAAGAGGGAAAGTGTCAATTTGCCAGTAATTGTGATTTGGGTAAAAGTGTGGAGTTCCTCTCGTTCGGCGGAAAACGAAAGCTGCTCTTCAGCAATAGAGAGCAACTTGTCTAGTTTGTAGAACAGTGAAATGGTTTGGTAGCGCTGGAAAAGGCATGTATTGATTTGATTCCTAATTAGCAAGTTTCGTGGTATTATAGATCAAATTAGTGTATTTTCTTAAAATTTGTTCATATCAGAGATGTTTATTGAAGTGTTGCGAGGACAAGTTCCCTTGGATTCAAAGATGGTATAGGAAAATATCTTTTTGAGGCCTAAATTACTTGTAGCTTTGTTGGAAGTTAAATTCTCAAGTGAATTAAAAAAAATATATATATTTATTTTTTGAGTGAGGAGTGTGTTTTCCGGATATCACCATTCTTTGTGTGCTGAATCTATTGCAAGCTGATCGATTTGAAGTATAAAAGAGCAATTGGTGTCCATCTTTTCCTCATTGTTTTACTATTTTTTGAGGATTAAAAATGGCTCCAATTAGTGCAATATTAGAGTTAGTGGACAATCTCATACTCTCTATTATGAATAATACAGTCAAAATCAACAAGGATTTTCTCACCGATATTCAAAATTATTTGCAAAATGCACAAGAAAAGATTGATTTTTTGCAGCTTGAGACAAAGCTACAGCAAGAAGAATTAAAACAGAGGAGTCATCATTCTGAACCTGTTTCTATTCAGAAGATTGAAACAGACTCCCATAAACAGCAAGACAATAATGTTACAGTTCATTCAGATAAAGCATCAGTTGTACATGCAGATGCAGAAACTCAGTCTGCACTTCCCAAGCCCATTATCAGACCTTGGGAACATCTTGTCCACAACAAGCACAGAACTGGTCTTGGATATGACAAGGACTTGTCCTTTCATATTCCAAACTATGCCAAGCCCATTCAGTTTCACAGTGTTGGATTCATTTACGCCAGTTCACTTGCTCTTTATGATAGTTCAGCTCCAGTTGTTCCAGACTCTGCCCCTCTTCCACAGTAACAACAACAACAACAGATTGTGAAATGCCAACACTGTGACCGAGTTGGCCATCTGAAAGATCACTGTTTTGATCTTCATCCATGTAAGCACTGTCATAAAACTAGTCATTCTTC
>APFE031306119.1:0-76156 GCA_000404065.3 Pinus taeda
TGAACTTGAGGACATTGTGAACTTACGAAGCTACTGTAATAAAAAATGTAAATTTGTTAAATTAGATTGTAATTTTCCAACAAAATTGTGAATTGTGGAAAACTTGTTGGAATAAATTTCTTCCAAGGCTATATCAACTACATGCAATAATAATTTGATAATTTCTTAAGAATAGTTTGGTTGGATATTAAAGGATCTTAATCTTCTCAGAAGCCCTAGCTACAAGGTTGATTTTGGTAGTTCATCTCAAGCATAGGTTTGTGGCACAAAGATATAATAAAGAAAGTGTACCTACCCTCCTCCAATAATGCAATGAATTCAACGTATTATGAAGGTGGAAACTAATGCCTCTCATGTTTGGTGAGTACCAACAAAATCATTCCTTATACTTTTCTTATTACTAAATCGCATTTTAGTTAACAAACAAGGAATGGAAATTCTATTAGAATCACAAGTGACATTTGGATTGGTTTAGAATTTGATTTACATATGGATAAAAATCTAAAATTTTTATGGATGATGCAAGCATTCTATATAATAGACCTTCTTATTGGCTTAAATGAAACATTGACAACAAAACCCTCATTTGTGCATCTTCCTTCCTCAATAAACAATTCTATGTATCCCTCAATCATATACTCTAGCATACAAGATTCCCTTGGTTACTCCTCTTAGAAACAAGTTGTTCATTAAAATAGCTAGAGTAATTGGATGGCCCATATAACCATCTCCATTTTCACTTGATACGACCTAGTATAAAACTGTTAGAAGATGTAGACAAACTAGAATGGCGAGCATATCCATTGACATGAAAGCACATAGTGGACTTTGGATATAGTATAGAGTTTTAATTTGGATAATAAAAAGGATTGGTGACAATGGTATGGAAATTTGATCTCGTTTTAAAGGGTTGATAATTATTGTTAGTCATGATCATGAAAGCTAAAAGTTGAAAAAAAAGATCCTAAATACCATCTAATTACCACATGAAATTTTATGCTTAGAATAGTTAGATGATAGACATTGATTCTAGGGCTACCTAGAAAGTACAAAGTTGGTAGAATTGGTCTCAATAATAGTTTCTCTATACAAGGTAGAAGGAAAAGAGGATTTAAAGCACATTTATTGGAATAATTCATTATTCCAAACAATATATGGTCCCTATCCATGACCTCGTGGGTCCTATCCATGAGACGACATGGCATCGCCTACGTGGAGGCCATGTAGGTACCTTCCAAGAGTGGAATTATATTGGTTAATGTGGTTGTGCCATCTGGGCCACATGTGGATGCCACATGAATACCGCATGGGTTCCATGTGGCAGCCCATTACAGATGACACGTAATATGATTAGGCAAAATTTAAGTAAGAATAACTTTCAAGTCGGGAATCATTTTTTCAAGTAGCTAATGTTTTCCAACATTATTTCCATCATTTTCTAGTCCTTTTTAGGCCATAATTACAACTCTTTGTTTCATTATGAGACTTTTGATGCTTTTCTTTTTAGGATCCTCTTCAGCATCCTCCTTTTTCTGGAGTTCCTTTTTTGCTATTTGTCAACACTTTGCCTCTTTTTTCTTTTTCTTTTTCTTTTTTTCTTTGGGTCACTTTTTTATCCATCACTTTTGTTTCTTCTTCATAACCATTTTTGGTGGAGAATTGTGTGCTTCAAATCGCTTTTTATTTTACTGTTCATTTCTAGTATTATTTACAGTTTATGCACTTTATTTTTCAGTAGCATTGGCATCATAAAAGATGCTCAATTAACTCATCCATTGGCACATTATGCACGCACTCACACCCTAAGAGAATGTGATCTTGGCTATATGCCCCAAGCTAAGACTTCAAACACTCAATATTAGCAATAACTTAACTCACATAGATTAAGGACACATGGGAAATAAGGCAAAAGAATCTAGTATTTAGGTTTAGGATTTGTGGGATAGGATTCCAAAAACCCCCTTTCATCACTTACACCAAGACATAGACAATTGTGCTTATAAGGAGCTTGAAATCCTTCACAATCCCATGTTCAAAACTGGTGCACACTAGAAACCCGATTCATAAGGGGTGAGGCTTAGGTCTCAGCGTGTGCAACTCTCCATGAGGTTACCCAACTCATTAGTTGAGGGCTCCACATTGTTGACTAAATACCAAGAATACCATGATTTGACCACCCATGTGGGACGAAGGTAACCCTAGTGTCTAGTCTTAGGAAAAGACCCTATAGGCATGGTTGCTGGAAGCAACCATTTCTCTACCCCACCTTCGTCTAGTCAGCCCTACTTGTGGACATGAGACCCCATCAAATAAGAAGTCTTTTGGAAAGCCATCTAAAACAATAGAACTAGGACTTGATTCAAGATTTAGTCAACCTTTAGGCTAGATGTGTTTTTTTACAGGAGTTGTTTGGTTGGATCAGAGTAACATATCATTATAATTAGTTTGCACTTCACATCACTACAATAGGTGTTTTCTTATTGTTTCTTACTTTCTTTATTTTCCTCTTCCCATAGTATTTCAAGTTTTATTTTGTCCTGACACCATTTCACCGCCTAAATGCTTGTCATGGAAACTTCGTGGCCTTCACCACTAGTTTCCTTTAGGAGATTCTCTTACCCCTGCTAGAAAAATAAGGGTTCCTCGATCCCATCCTCCAACGAGTCCACGTACAGACTCTAGTTCCTCTTACTCCTCGAGTTCCTCCTTTGATTACACATCTTTCCAACCCTAAATCACTACCATGTCACGTGTTAATGTAGGTAGCGGAAACCTAGGTGGTGACACTAGTTCTAACTAGGGTAACCCTACAGGTGGTAACACTAGTCCTAAATAGGGTAACCCAGTTGGACTTCATAGGACTCGATCATCACCAAGTTGGACATTCACTGATATATTTCGTACTACTCGCTCGGCCATCTTCTTCGAGATTCTTTCTGCAACAAAATCGTGAAGGGAAAGGGATTAATTTGTGAGTGAGAACATGGAACCTTTTTACACCGACAATGCAAAAGATCATGAGCACGAGCCAGAGGAGATTCTTGATTTGCTGCCTCCAAGATTTAGAGAAATTAGTGGCAGCTCAACAGCCATGGAAAGTTTCAATTTGATGCACGACGATCTTATAAGCCATCGAATTATTCCAAGCCTCGACGGCCATCTACGCGCCCTCATTTCCAACGGCAGGTCTGGACTTATTGCTAACAGACTTCGACACTTGGTTGACACAGCGCCGCCGACACCACGACAATGCAATCTTCTGTTTCGCGTGAAACCAAGAGGTTGGCACCAGAGACGCGGCCGTCGCCGTGAAACCACGGTGAGTGAGACAAGAGGTTGTCACCCTTCCTTCAACATGAGTTCACGGCTTTAACTATTCCGCATGAGTTGCCACCAGAAGAATTCTGTAACGGATGCCCCCGTGGTAAATCCTTTGTGGAAGCGATCGGACATAAAATTATTTTCTGGAATAGTACAGATGATCGGCAGCATCCCTTCTGTTACATACTAAATTCGGACCAGAACTCCGATAGGTCTTTCCGGGCTTTGGATACTTCCACAATAGCTGGAGAACTCCACAACGAGTTTTATGATCGGATTAGGAAAGTAACAGTCGGAGATCGGTTGATAGTGTTGTTGGGTACCGGTAGAAATCGTGCAACAGTGTTGTCCTTAGACGTAAACTCTGAAAAGTGGTCACTTCTTCCAGAGTGTCCGTACAACATAAATGTTACACCTATCCCGTGGATACTACCATACTCGTTCCCATGCACTTCGACTTTCAGAGCAACGTGTGGGTAGTGGGAGGAGAAGTGAACACAACGTTTGCTCGGCATTTAATGAAATTTCCTAGATATGTTCCGCCTTCCTCCCGTAACTTCCGTAAATTCCTTGTCACGTGCGTGTTAGGGAGATGTATGATATCCTCCAAATCCGGAACACTTTATGCCATATCTGAGAGGTCAGATACAGAGGTATCCAATTGGGTGTATTTACGCTATGGATGATTTAGCAAGTGGATGGAGGCTAGTTCAGAGCCCGAAAAGTGAGCACACTCAACAAGTTGATCCCTTCAAACTCCCTAAGCTTCCTAAAGGTAAATATGTATGGACTAGAACTAATTGTTGGGAAATAAATGAGCAAGATATACTCCTAGTTGTTCTACATTTTGTGTATATGCGAAAGAGTCTCTGGGCGAGGTATGCGTGGTGGATCTTCAACAAAGATGATGGTGTTAAAAACTATGGTTACGATGAGTTAAATCGGTCGGCTTTAAAAAATGCTTCCGATATTTCACTCTTGAAAATTGAAATGTGAAAATTTTGAAATTGGTTTATTTAATGATAAGTTTTTTAATTGATTTTTTTAATTAGTTAAAAAGTTTGGCAATTTTTCTATATGTATTTGCTATGGATATTGGATACGGAAGGTGCATTTATCTTAAAAATCATGATATGAAAAATTATTTAATATAATATTAATGTTTTTGGCAAAAGTGGACTTTGACTAAGGATCACACTCACTCATTAGTGGGACAAACTTGATAGTTGAAGACTACATGAAGATGAAAATAATAATTTTTATTTCCATTTCCATAATTTTACTTGGGTAACTTGGAATTTCTTTTTGGCATGCAAGAATACATACTAATGCTACATAAAAATCACTACTCCCTCTTAGCGAGGGAGGTATTCTCTACAAGTGACTTTTCCTTGCTGAAATTTATCCTTCCTTAAGAAAAGTTCATGAGATTTTCAAGTTGATTCATGTGTATAAAATAAATCCATTCTAGATTGGGTAATTTGATTCACTCATATGTACGTAAGCATCTATGGTTTCTGGCCAAAGTCCTTAATGGCTCCTTAGGAAAATGTATCAATCTCCTTTGTTCATAACCTAGGCAAATACTCTTGGAATTTGAGTTCTTTTAGCTTCTTAGGAGAGAATTTTCTTTTGGACCATTCACCTTTTTAGTCAATGTCTTTTATGACCTAGCAAAGTCCTTCTCGCTTCAAAGGTGAATTACATCTATCTCCTTCAGTCGACATAGCCAAGTCCTTTTGGCTTCTAAGGGGAAGATTTGCCCAATCCTATAATTTCCCTCAAACATTCACTTATGGCTGACCTATTAAAGTCCTCTTTACTTAATAGCTGACTATATCCTATAATTTCCTCATTAATTACCTTGCATCATTCACCTTTTTGGTCAAATTCCTTTATCACTTAGGCAAGTCATTCTAGCAGCCAATTTGTCTAAGTTTCAAAGGTGAATGTATTCATCTCCACTAGTCAAATTCCTTGTTGCAAAAATCTAATCATTCCCTTCTAATAAGGGATACATTCAACGTCAAACTAAGCTCTTTTTGTCCTTTTACGTTGAGTTGGGTAAAAGAAGTTTTGAAAAGAGGAAGAGATGAAGAGGAAAACTCTTATTTTGTGGCTATATTGATAGACATAAGGATCGTGGTATATTGGATTTTACTTGTAAAACATTTCTCTCCAAAAATATTAGGCAATAACATGTCTAAAAATAAATATTTCAAAAGCAATTCGAACACACATAAATGCTAGAAGAAATAACATGTAGTTATAATGGAGTAACATCTTCCTCTTTTATGGTTGTTATCTGTTAAATTATGGTATGTTCTACGCTTAGAGCAGTTTATTTATTTTTCTTCTTATTACCCACGGATTAGCAATCACATATACATTAAGTAAAGTGCAAATAGAACATTAAATGATCAACAAAAAATAAGACAAGACAAGAGACACAAGATGTGGTGGCTAGCCAAGGACAGACCTCAATGCAGGGAAACCCTTTGATCAAATCTTCTTTTCTCTTCAACAGAGAGGAACAATACAAAATTTGAATTCTGTAATTTTATATCGGTAGCAGCAAACCCTAGATCAGAAAACTCAAACTTGGTCAAACTAGTTGAAATTGACCTTAAAAATGCTTGGTCAATTTTCGGTGAACTTGTCCTCGAACAGCTTGAAGAAACAACCCTTGAACAACCCCAAAAGTATAGTCAATTTGTAGATTTCTAAAGTCAACTTGCAGCCCTAAACTAGGGTAGTCAACACCAGCCAAACCAAAGGTCAGATCACCTCGATTTTCATGCCAAAAATTGTGGCTTGCCTAGGAGAGGCAACCACACCCAATCCACACTTCTAGATGGTCATTTCTTGGTCAACGTTGGTCAAAGAGATGACCTGCTACCCTAGCATCCTTCTTTCTGTGTCTTCCTTGCCCTAAGACATCTTCCTTCCAGCCACACATGAGAGAGAGAGAGAGAGGCTTCTTTTATGCGTAAGAGAGAGAGAGAGAAGATGAATGAATGAATTGTCCAAATGAGAAGGAGGCTCCTTGTATTTATATGCAAACGTTGAGGATGAATAGACGTGATTGTTGGACTTCTGAGCCTACATAAGTTTGCTAGCCGACCTTGACAATTTGTCCATAATCAAAATAAATTCATATCCCCATAAATGCTTATCGGAATCGGATGATCTTTAGATCAATCCTACACCTCTCGATGAGAGGAATCTAAGAAAAATATGAGAAGCCATAAATAGGGTGATGCGCATGGAGTTGGCCCTAGTTTCAAATTTTAACACTCCTCAACTAGGGAGAACTTCATCTACAATCCGTCAAACTGTCGATGCTATCTGTCCATCAAATGCACTATCCTGTACAGCTTGACCCCACTCCGATCTATGTTACTCTGCTCTTTTATGCTCAAACTATGAAGGAGAAGAAATTATCGAGGATGTATCATACCATCCTCCACTGACCTGAAGTCAGTCTCAGAGTGTGAACCATTCTCATTAATCTGAGATCAGTACCATAGATCCCAGATCAATGAAGGTCATCCTAGCATAGGGAGTATGGTAGATAGAGCGATGCATCCATCGATAGTACTACTATGGTCCCTATCCTCGTTTCCCTGCTCATTGATCAAATGAGAGGTACTTCCCATGAGTCCCAGACTACATGGGTAGGATGCCTCGATAGGAGAACTAATCATCCTGTCCGCAAGAGAACGAATCATCCTGTCAAGTGGATGTCATGGAGAACTAATAATCCTAGCCTATAGGAGAACTACTCATCCTATTCCATAATCACCATAGAGAATGAATCATCCTGGCCCACAGGAGAACTAATCATCCTGTTCCACAGTCACCATGGGGTGTCACAGGGGAAGGTTGAACCTTTACCCTGTACGTAGTGCACCACTAGGGGATGGTGAGTCGCTTGGTGGTCTCATGTCACTCCAAGAAGTACCTCATGCCTCCAGGAGCTCAATACATCATACTCGACCCTCATAATAGGGTCTCTGAATGACACCAAGTCATTCTTAGAAAGTCAGGAATTTGACCTTTCCCAGGGCTTTGTCAAAATGTTGGTGACCTGTTCATCTATATCGATATGTTGGAGCCTTATTGCTCCTTGCTACACCATATCTCGAATATAGTGGTACCTAATATCGATATGCTTGGAGCGATCATGAAATATGTGATTCTCTGATAAACGGATCTTGATATGGTTGTCACACAGGATCACGGTGGTATGCAATGTAAATCCAAACAACTCACTAAAGAGCTTTCGCAACCAGTCTGCCTCACAGGAGGCCATGCTAGCAACAATGTATTCTACCTCGGCGGTGCTCAAAGCCACCAACTTCTGCTTCCTCCTCATCAAAGATATTGAGGCAGATCCCAAAGAGAAACAACACCCGAAAGCGCTCTTTCGATCCACCACACTGCCTACCCAATCAGCATTAGTATACCCAAGTAGTCTCACATCTCCAGTAGTGTATCTCAACCCATGAGTGATTGTGCCATGGAGATATCTCAACATATTCTTGGCACCAATCTAATGTGAGTGGTGAGGCTTAACCATATGTTGACTCAATGTGTTGACAAAGCATATATTCGAATGGGAGTTCACCAAGAACATAAATGCTTCGACGAGTTGACGATACTCGGTAGCATTTTGTAAAACAGGTCCGACAGCACTATCGCTTAACTTCTCGAAGTGAAGCTCCATTGGGGTAGTTACTGGCTTGCAGTCCACTATGCCAAATCTCTCCAATATCTTCACCACATATTTTCCTTGAGATAGGAAAATCTCTTTTGTTTCTACTAGACTTCGAGTCCTAAGAAATAGTGCATAAGTCCTAGGTCTTTCATCTCGAACTCAGAAGCCAACTCCCTCTTACATTCATGAATGAGAGGGTCTGCACCTGTTAGAAAGAGGTTGTCAAGATATAGCACCAGTATGAGAGGCTTGTCATCTATAACCTTAAAGTAAAGGTTAGGGTTGGCTTCACTCCTAGTGAATCCTAGCTTCATCAAGTAGCTATCGGTCTTCTCATACCATCCTTAAGGTGCTTTCTTTAGCCCATAAAGGGCCTTCTTCAACCTGCACACATGAGATTATCGATCATAAGTCTCAAATCCTTCAGGTTGCTCCACATAGGCCTCTTGTTTGATCGAACCATGTAATAATACAGTCTTGACATCCATTTGATGTAGGTTTCATCCTTGTGTAGCAGCAAGGGCTATGATCGAGCAGATGGTGGTATATCGGGTAACAGGTGCAAATATCTCGTCATAGTCTATACCTTCCTTCTCAGAGAAGCCACGAGAAAAAAAATGAGACTTATATTTTTCTACACTTCCATCAACTGCATGCTTTACCTTGTAAAGCCATTTTGAAGTGACAACTACTTTGTCCTGGGGTGTGGGGAACACATCCCAAACATCTTTTTTCATAATGGACTCGTATTCCTCAGTCATAACATCCTTCCATACTTGTTGCTTGACAACATCTATGAATGACAAAGGCTCATTTTGGATGATCGTGCTCATGATGGTCAGGTATCCCTAATACCTGTTTGGTTTCTTACTTTCATGGAAGGTTCCTCTGGGTGAAATGTGTCCTTCAGCATCATCAAGTGTCCTGCTAAGCCATGAAGGCCTCTTCCTAGAAGAGGAAGGCTCTTGCAGAGGAGGATCAACAAGATCCATAGGTTCTTCCACATTGGGCATCGTCACATCTTCCTTTTCCTTAGGTTCTTCGGTGTCAGCTTCTTTAGATCCCCTTGAAGTAGGAAGATTGTCTACTTTGCTAAGAGCCATATCTTCATCAAAGGTGAAATCAAGACTAATCACGACTTCCCTTTGACTAGCTACATAGATTCTATAGCCCTTAGTATTTTCGTTATAGCCCATGCAGATTCCTTTCTTCCTAGATGCACCCAATTTATTCCTTTTCTCTTTAGGCACATGAAAATATACAGGGCTTCCAAAAATTCTAAAATGAGATAGGTTAGGTTCCTTAACAATGAGCATTTCTTCAGGAGTCTTGGAACCCAATGCTTGATGAGGGCATCGACTTTGTACATATATGACGGTATTTGTAGCTTTAGCCCATAGAAACTTCGGAAGTCTTTGATCATGGAGCATAGCACAAACAACTTCCGCAATTGTACGATTCTTCCTTTCCGCCACACCATTCTGCTTAGGAGTATATGGTGTAGTAGTCTCCCTCTTAATGCCATCCTCTTTGCAAAAGTCATGAAACTAATTGGATTCATGTTCAATCCCATTATCAGTCCTTATGGTCTTGATCTTCTTTTCGGTTTGATTCTCGATCAAGGCTTTGAAGTGATGAAACCAGGAGAACACTTCATCTCTCTTTTTCAAGAAGTATATCCAAGTCTTGTGAGAATAATCATTTGTAAAAGTGAGGTAATATAAATATCCTCCCAAGGAGTTCATAGGCATCATACCGGATATGTCTGAGTGAACCAGCTGCAATATATCGGAGGTCTCGCTTGGGCTTAAGGGGAATGGTCCCCTTTTGAGCTTTGCTTCAGCACATCCTAGACATACACATTCTTTCTCTAATCTTAACTCGAGCATCTTGGTCACCACATTTCTTACATCGGGTAGAGATTTATAATGAAAGTGAGAAAACCTCCAATGCCATAGTTCGGACTGAAGAGATGTGTCATAATACATGACACCCAGCGAACTTCCTCTGACCTGATATAATGAATCAACTTGAAACCCAAGAGTAAAAGCATCTTTAAAGTTCCTTTTCCAGACACATAACTTGCCATCACTGAAGGCCGCCTCGTACCCTTTGTCTTCCATTGCTGAAATGGACACTAGGTTCTTTTTTAGATCAGGTACATATAATACATCTTGTAAGTGGATGGTATTACCCTGCTTCAATTGAAGAGTGACATTTCCTACGTCTTTCACGGGATATTTTGAATTATGTCCAAGAATAATTTCCAGGTTGGTTTCCTTCTCTATCAGATTATAGAGAGCTTGTTTGTAACTAGTGAAGTGCCTTGATGCACCACTATAAATAAGCCAATTTCCCAGCAAGTTCGGGGGAGCAGTAGTAGATAGAGTTGCTGGTAGATAATATTCATCTTTATTATTGTTAACAATGTTAGATTCATACCTGGAATTTCTCGCCTTCTTGAATGGTTGTCCTCTTCCTTGATTTCAAGCACTTCTTTTACCTCTTCCATTTGACCTAACATTCCTTTGATTGTCTTGAGAGGGATTTTGATCATCATCTCGGTGTGAGTCCATTTTATCAGGGCACTCCCTTGCATAGTGACCCGTTTTATCGCAATTGTAACATTGACCATTTCTACCACCCTTCGGTCCAGCCTTTCCTTTGAATTTAGCCCCGAAATTGTTTCTTCTTTTAGTGTGAGAAGAAAAGGCAGAGGGATGACCTTTAAGTATGGAGATTTATTGCTCTTCCATCCGTGTTTCTTCTTGAATGCATCTGGCCATTAATTCCTCAAATTCAGGAATTATGTTATTGTTGGGAAGAGTAGTCCTAAATATATACCATTCATATGGTAGTCCTCCAAGAGTTGTGAGTGTCATTTCCCTATCAGGAATTACTTCCCCAATAGATAGGAGATCATTCTTGATCTCAGTGATCCTTAAGAAAATTCTTACATACTCTCATATTTTCCCTTCTTAATTTCCTTCAGCTTATTTCTAGGAAACAAGACTTGATTTGCATCACTAACTTTAAATAAACTCACTATTCTATTGTAGATTTCCTTGGAAGTGTTCAGCTCAGAAACATAGGCCACCAAGCGCTTATTGATAGAGTCCCAGATGACCTTCCTTGCTTTGACTCCTCCCTTGCTCCATTTGTTCCTAGTAGCAGCGGATGCATTTGATGGAGGCTCAACAATTTTGCGTCTCATATGGTCCAACACTTCCTGTTCTTCTAATGTTAGATCGAGAGAAATCTTCCATCCGTGAGAGTTAGACTTCTCACGGAGTTTGCCTTCAGCAAGGAAGTGTGTTGAGGACCCATGATTTCTTTAAGATAACCTTTCCAACCTTCTCTTCGATGATTTCTCCTGCTCTTGCTCTTGCTTGAGGTTTGTCTTCACCTCAACTCTGATACCATGTTAAATTATGGTATGTTCTATGCTTAGATCAGTTTACGTATTTTTCTTATTACCCATAGATTAGCAATCACATATATATTAAGTAAAGTGCAGATAGAGCATTAAATGATCAACAGAAAACAAGCCAAGACAAGAGACACAAGATGTGGTGGCTAGTCAAGGAAAAACCCCAATGTGAGGAAACCCTTTGATCAAATTTTCTTTTATCCTCAATAGTTTAGTAGAGAGAAATAGTACAAAATATGAATTCTATAATTTTATATTAGCAGTAGCAAACCCTAGATCAATAAAGTCAAACTCGATCAAACTTGTTGAAATTGACCTCTAAAATTCTTGGTCAATTTCCGGTCAACCTGTCCTCGAACAACTGGAAGAAACAACCCTTGAATAGCTCCAAAAGTACAGTCAATTTGCAGATTTATCAATTCAACTTGCAGCCCTAAACTAGGGCAGTCAACACTGGTCAAACTAGAGGTCAGATCACCTCGGTTTTCATCTTTATTATTGTTAACAATGTTAGATTCATACCTGGAATTTCTTGCCTTCTTGAATGGTTGTCCTCTTCCTTGATTTCTAGCACTTCTTTTACCTCTGCCATTTGACCTACCATTCCTTTGATTGTCTTGAGAGGGATTTTGATCATCGTCTCGGTGTGAGTCCATTTTATCAGGGCACTCCCTTGCATAGTGACCCGTTTTATCGCAATTGTAACATTGACCATTTCTACCACCCTTTGGTCCAGCCTTTCCTTTGAACTTAGCCCCGAAATTGTTTCTTATTTTAGTATGAGAAGAAAAGGTAGAGGGATGACCTTTAAGTATGGGGATTTATTTCTCTTCCATCCATGTTTCTTCTTGAATGAATCTGGCCATTAATTCCTCAAATCCAGGAATTACGTTATTGTTGAGAAGAGTAGTCCTAAATATATACCATTCAGATGGTAGTCCTCCAAGAGTTGTGAGTGTCATTTCCCTATCAGGAATTACTTCCCCAATAGATAGGAGATCATTCTTGATCTCAGTGATCGTTAAGAAAATTCTTGCATACTCTCATATTTTCCCTTCTTAATTTCCTTCAGCTTATTTCTAGGAAACAAGACTTGATTTGCATCACTAACTTTAAATAAACTCACTATTCTACTATAGATTTCCTTGGAAGTGTTCAACTCAGAAACATAGGCCACCAAGCACTTATTGATAGAGTCCCAGATGACCTTCCTTGCTTTGACTCCTCCCTTGCTCCATTTGTTCCTAGTAGCAGTGGATACATTTGATGGAGGCTCAACAATTATGTGTCTCATATGGTCCAACACTTCCTGTTCTTCTAATGTTAGATCGAGAGAAATCTTCCATCCGTGAGAGTCATACATCTCACGTAGTTTGTCTTCAACAAGGAAGTGTGTTGAGGACCCCATGATTTCTTTAAGGTAACCTTTCCAACCTTCTTTTCGATGATTTCTCTTGCTCTTGCTCTTGCTTGAGCTTTGTCTTCACCTCAACTCTGATACCATGTTAAATTATGGTATGTTCTATGCTTAGAGCAGTTTACGTATTTTTCTTCTTATTACCCATAGATTAGCAATCACATATACATTAAGTAAAGTGCATATAGAGCATTAAATGATAAAAAAAAAACAAGCCAAGACAAGAGACACAAGATGTGGTGGCTAGCCAAGGACAAACCCCAATGCGGGGAAACCCTTTGATCAAATTTTCTTTTATCCTCAACAGTTTAGTAGAGAGAAATAGTACAAAATCTTAATTCTATAATTTTATATTAGCAGTAGCAAACCCTAGATCAAGGCTTCAGCGCACAGGGGCCCTCTGCCACTTCAGCCAGTCAACGAGTAGTCACACGAATAAACTCAGAAAATTCTTCTCATATATTAAAACAGCAACATATATAAAAAGTGGGGTGATAACACATCAGTTCAGAATTCACATATCCAAAAAAGCTCTTTTACAGCATTCATCGATGCATTATTTATAATGGAAAAATGCTAAAACTAACTAACCAACTCCTACACTATTGACTGTGTTGCCAAAGACACGTAGATCCCTTCATCCGAGATCTAGCGTAACTATCATCATGTCTATTAAATCTCCGGAGTGGTAGCTATTGGATTCAGGTTACGGGAATGATCTCCAGGTGTGCCGGTGTCTTCGTGAGCTGAGGATTGTGCCACGTAACGTTCACGTGCTCAAAACAGAGACGTGCCACCGCTGAACTCCTTGGTTGGCTTTATCTTTGACCTTCGTTGACCGTGACCTTCCATGGATGATTTGGCTGATTTGAAGGGACACGTTCCACGTATCCATCACCCGGAGCTTGCCCATGTAGCTCGTTTCTTCATAGGACACCTGTAGCACAGCTTTTAACAAAATAGCTATGGAAGCCTGTGCTGGCTGCGGAAACTGACAAGTTTTCGTAGCTGCATGAACAAAAAAAGCTAAACCAAACAACATTCATAAGCATAGTCAGAAAACCATATAAAAAGTTCTTTTTAGACTATAATGCAATGATTTAACAACTAGGTGGATGAAGTAAGTGGAAAAAGAAGGCTGAGAGGGTGTATAGGAAGGTGTAGGTTTGAGGCTCAACACTAAGTTTGTCTACAAATGTGTTGAAATTATCATCTTGGGTTCCTTTTCCTTGTATTATAAAGAATTTTCCTGGTGCTGTGACAAAAACCTTGTTCATATCTCTAGTTAAAGAGTCTTCTAAAAAATTAGGATTGCAAGGTATCCATTCAACATCAAAATCAAATTATTGAAACCAAATCTTCCATGAGAGCAAACTTCCTCTAGCAAGTTGTCTTGAAATCTTGGTGTACAAGAAATACTTGAATTGCATCGAATTAGTCCTTATAATACACTTTATTGGTGCCAAATATAGTTCAAATTTCTATATCCCATTAAAAATTGCTAAATTTTCCTTTTCGGCAATAAAATAATTCTTTTGACTGGGAGAGAATTCACCTGAGGCATATGCGCAAAGTTTTTCTTCTTCATTCTCCCATTTCTCAAAAAGAATTGCTGCCCAAAAACTATCATAAGCATGAATTTGTAAAATAGGAAGTCCGTCACTAAGTGGTTGTAGCTTTCGAAGTCGCTGACATTCTGATTTAAGCTCTTTAACTACTGCAGTGGCTTCCACGGACCATCCTTCTCTGAGATGTTTTCTGATTGGGGTTGTTTTCTCAGACAACCTGGGAATATATCTGTGCACATAGTTTAAGACAACTAAAAATATTTGAATTGTTTTAGTGTCTTTTAGTTCATCTGGAAACTAAGATAGTTTAGTAAGAACATGGTGCTACATTTTCATTTTTCCATTAACTACGTTGATCCCCAAAAATTCTATACTATCTTGAAACAAAACCATTTTTTTTTTCAGAAAGGACTATGCCATGATTTTGGACTTCACTCAAAAAAATATCTAGATGCTTCAGATGGGTTTCAAGATTGGGACTATGTACAAGTTTATCATCTATATATGCTACAATGAGATCATATTTTCCAAAAATAAAATCCATTCTTCTTTGGAACAATGCAGGAGCATTTTTTATGCCAAAAGGTACCACCTTCAATTGATAAAAACCTACAAGGCATGTGAAGGCAGTTTTATGTCTGTCTTCTTCCTGGATCTGTATTTGATAGTATCCAAACTTCATATCAAACTTGTTGAATGCTTTACTATTTTGAATTTTCTGCATTATTGTCTCTGGTCCAGGCAAAGGATAGTGAAAACCCTGGGTGATAGCATTTAGAGGTTTATAGTTAATAACCATTCAGGGCTTGCCTCTCACTATTTCTGAATGATTTCTGACTAGAAATGCTGAACATGAATAATGAGACATGTTGGGTTCAATAAGATTCATACCTAACAATTCTTCTATCTGTCTCTTAATTTCTTGTTCATCTATGGGGATTCATGGAATTATTTTTCCATTGACTCCATTATCATGTAGAGTCACTATCTCTTGCTTCGGGCTTTCTACTATCCAAAATTGTTGTGGATTATCTGAACAACTATTCAACAACCTATCATGGATAGAAATATGCTCATTCAACCAATTTGGGTCAATACATGCCTTTTGTCTATTTTTTGATTCAGCCCTTTCTTCATACAATTACAATACTTCTTGCCAATTATTGGAGTCTTTATGTGGTTTTCTTGCTCCAGCTCCCTTTTGACTATTCTCTCTTTGAGCCTGAATTTGCTATGAATAGTCGAGGCACAACAATAATCTTCTTCTTTAAATTAATTATCATCTTATCTTTGCTGATAATGACTGGGAACACATAATTAATAAAAGGCATTCTAAGCATTAAGCTTGCAGATGGATCAAAATGTTGAGTAGCAAAGATTTTTACTATATTCCACCTAACTTTCAAAGATATGTTATCAACATAATGCATTAATTGAATAGATCCCCCTATTGTTTCAAATACAAGAATATTTTGAAGTGGCTTCCAAAGAGATTTAAACAAAGATGGACGAGCTAGATTATTTGATCCTCCAGTATCTATGAATACATCAACATTTATACATTCATTTCTGACTTGCACTTGGACTAGGATATAAATGAGACTATTTGTTTTAATGATCTTTTTTAGTAGAGATTTCTCTTCAATTCTACTGATTTTTGGAAATTTTCAATTGGTAAAAGTAGCAATGTTCTTTTGATATGGGAAAAAAGAATTTAATTTTGGAAATACTATAATCGGCTGCTTATCTATTTGTTGCAAGCTTTCTGAAGCTGACTGTTCATCTAAAACATCTGTGCTGTCTTCAGTTTCTTCTGTTTCACATTCATCTAACTGATCACTATAATGCAATTCTCAGAAACATCATCATCAAAACAATAATTACACATATTAATCTTTTGTACACTAGCTTCGATATTACCTTCATCTTCTGAAGCTTCTATTAAAATGTATACATTAGAAGCTTTGTCTTCTGAATCAACTACAGACCAATCATCCTTGAATTCCTCAATCTCAAAACAAGCTTTTAGTTTAGAAGAGGAACTATTAGGACATTTGTGTGCGAAATGGACTTCTTGTTTGCAAATGAAACAACAATTGTTGTTTCTTTGTTTCTTTCTCTTTTTCAAAAATTTTAATTTCTGAAAGGCTTCCTTGGATTGGAGACTCTCTTGGGTCTAAATTTTTCATATCTTTTTGTTTTCTTCTTCTTTTCAAAAGGTGTCCAGCGTAGCATTGTTCTGCAGACATCTGAACTTGGTGTAATATTGTGTGCTTTCTTTTGCTAGAACAAATACTTAACCTTCTCTGTACACCTAAAAAGAAGATCAACCAAATATATTTGATCTATTTTTTTTCTATTTTGTACATCTAGATCCTTCATAATTAGATCTCCTAAATTGCCTGGAAGCTTTAAAAAAATGATATTTTTTTAGCAGTATTATTAGAGAGATTTTCCTTAAAGACTTTTGCCATGAAATCTTTGCCAAATTGATCAAGATATTTCAAATCTTTTAATTCCATATGGCTTAAATCTGTTATTAGCTTTTTTTTCTCATCTACTCGCTCTGGAAGAAATTGTGTTTTTAGCAAAAGTTCTAAAGTGGCAAGTCCTGCTTCCATGACTGCTCTTCTTTCTTCGTTTGATGAACCCATCCACCAATCATATAAAATGTTGTTCATTCTTTCTCAGCTAGGACCATTATAAAAACATTATCTAATTTTGTGGTGACCTTCATCTCATACAGAGCACTAGTCCATATCCGGATTGATTCTCCTGGATTGGATGAATTGTCTAGATCTAAAATATACCCACTAGAATTTGTAGCATACAAATTGTTAGGCCCCTATACTACTAGTGTAACCCCTTATTTTTATTAGTAAAACCCACTTATTATATTTATGTACCCACGTAGTGCCCATATTGTTACTATTGTGCCCCATAGAAGCCCACTATTGTTATTATTGTGCCCTTACATTATTATTTTTATGTCAGCTTTGATTATGTTATGACCCCTTAGACTCATATATATAGAAAGGAGGTATTTTCATTTGTATCATCGAATAATTGTTCATTTATGTAATTTAAAGGATTTTCCCCCCTCGAAGTGGTTGAATTCTAAGGCGTTGATCTACCTTTTCTATCTTTTCTTGAGCTGGTTTCATAACATTTGGTATCAGAGCTTTGGATTCGAGGGTTTCGCTGCTCCAAACAGGACATCGTGGCATTTTCGCTATAACATTTTTTCTGTAATGTTTCAGAAGCTAAAAAGAAAAACCCCATTTGAGAAGAAATAACGCTTAACCTTAGGTATGAATTTTAGAGCATTTCGCGCTATATTGGCGGAGATATGAGCTGAGGAAGTCAGTCTTTTTGCAGACTCCTGAATTACATTCAAAACAGGCGACCTAGGGAAAATCATCATAACTTTCCCTCTGAGAATCAGATTGAAATTTTGTAAGAAGGTACATAAAGAGGATGGACTGTAGTTTATTGTAAATATTATTCAGAGTCAAAGGTCAAAATAGGGACTCGTGGCACGTCGTAAAAGTTTACTCTACTGAACTAGTCTATAATCAAGTCACTGTGGGGGATTTTGCATAACTCTTCCTTCGAGAATCCAATTTGGCTCAGACTAGTGGCATTGGAAAGAGGACACAAAGGGATACTATAGTTCATAATTTCAAAACTTAAAGATATGAAAGTACAGAGTTACAGTCATTTCAATATTGAGCTCCTAAAATCAAGAAAAAGCAAGATGAGGAAGTTTGATGGCAACGATCTGGTAAATTGGATACTTCAGATGGAGCAATATTTTGATCTACATGGTGTACCACTGTTACAAAATGTATGTGTTGCATCTTGATATTTAGAACTAGATCAATTTTTACGGTATGAAATGATAGCACATTATGAGGATACAAATAGAAACACCTTCTTGAGAGCAACACCACAATAATTGGATAGAGTAAAAGGGATTTGTGACATAGTGGAAAGAAAAATTATAGAAAACAAGAAGCATAACTCCCACAACTATAAATTTGTTTCTCCTAGCCTTCCACAACCTACAAGGGTTACACTACAACAGTTGGAAGAAAAAAGAGAAAAAGGGCTTTGTTACAATTGTGATAGAAAATGCACTAAAGGTCATAAGTGTGCTGAGAAGAAATTATTTTACATAGAATATGAAGAGGAGGAAGAAAAGGATCAAGAAACATCAAAAGAAGAGGATATACGTCAGGACCCCACCCCAGAGAAAGAAGAAATGAATCAGAACATATCTTGTAAAGCATTGGCAAGAATTACCACTCCTCAAACTCTCAAGATAGAAGTTAACTTTGAAATCCCCATATTCAAGGGTCAGATAGACATAGATGTCATAGATAAATGGTTAAATCTGCTAGCAGGTTATTTTTCTATTCATGAATTTTTGAGTTGGGAAAATATTTTTTCGCTCTTCTCAAAGCAGTCCCCCACGTTAAGGACTGGTGGGAAACCTACTGCGAGAATAAGGATGAAAATACCGGCTCACTATTTTCTGCCACACCCACCTAGAATTCATTCGGGGATGCCATTAATGAGCAGTACTACCCTGTCAAAAGCTATGATGATCAATACATAAAGTGGACCATGTTGCGGCAGGGAAGGGACCAAGATGTGCCAGAGTTTACCAATATTTTCCCTATGCTTCTCACAAAGTTGGGTATCAAGGATTCGGAACAGCATTTGATACTCAAATATCGCATCTACTTTCACAAGTACATCCAAGAAGAAATAGAATTCCTGAACGTCTCCTTGCTTGGCATGGCATACCAATATAATGTCAAGGTCGAGCAAAAGTTTAAACAGAAGAAGCGAGACTTTGGATTTGTGAATCTGAAGTCAGCAAAAGGTGCCCCCAAACCACAAAGCAAAGGACAAAGCCAAGGCGGGGTGGTCGAAGAAAACCCTCCAAAGCTGCAAGCAAACAATAGTACCGTGAAGCCGAAAAAGGACATGAGAAAATGGTGTGAGTTCCATAAGAGCTCCACTCACAACTCAAGTGAGTGTTGGGCCAAACAGTCACTAGTGGCTAAGCTAAAGGTTTCATAATTAGTTGCATGTTCCAAATCTGAGTTAGAACTTGACAAGGGGAATGAAAAAGGGAAGCAAATTATCGATGCGGAGCCCAATGCCACCGTTGCCACCACGAAGATCCAAAAATAGGAACCTGAATATCCAGAGGAGGAGGAGCATTTCTTCCACTCTGAGATGTGGGTAAAGAGATCCCCACTATAGTTCATTATCGACAATGGGAGCCAAAAGAAACTCATTCTGGTAGAGGTTGTGAAGCGGCTGGGCCTACTGACCACAACACATCCACAACCGTACACCATCGGGTGGCTTCACCAAGGATGGGATTTTCACATGACCCAGCAGTGTCACCTTCCATACAAGATCAAGCCCTTCATAGATGAGGTATTGTGTGACATTGCTCCCCTTGAAGTTTGTGATGTACTATTAGGACAACCTTACTTGGGGAAGCGACATGTTGTGTATGAATCAAGGCCCTGTGCTGTTATTATTACTTTGGGAAATAAGTTGTACAGGATACCGGAGGTAGCACCACCTACCTCCATCTCTTTGGTTACTGCAAAACAATGCATTAAGCTCATTTCCAAAACGGGAAATTTGTTTTCTTGATGATACACCCTCAAGGAATGAAGAAGACAGTGGTCATGACCTCTAGATAGGGCCCCTCTACATGACAACTATAGATGGACCAGGTCGTGGAGGAGTACGAGGACATCTTCACCTCCCCTACAGGGGTTCCTCTGCACTGTCAGGTCAAGTACTCCATTGATCTGATCCCAGGTACATCGCTTCCTAATGGACCAATCTATCAGCGGTTCGTTCTAGAGAATGATGAAATCAAGAGGCAGATTTAGAAGCTACTGTAGAAAGGTCACATCCGTCCGAGTTCATCGCCATGTGGAAGCCCAACTGTGTTGGTACAGAAGAAGGATGGGACTTGGAGACTCTGTATTGACTATCAGGCGCTGAAGAAGATCACTATCTGTAATATGTACCTGATCCTATAGATTGATGACCTCTTGGACCAAATGAAGGGGGGAAAATATTTCAACAAGATCGATTTGAAGTCAAGATATCACCAGGTAGCAATCGAACCCTTCGATGTCTGGAAGAGTGCCCTCAAAGCCAAGGAGAGCCTTTTTGAATGGTTAGTTATGTCTTTCGGATTGACAAATGCTCCTTCAACCTTCATGAGGCTAATGGATGACATGTTGTGGCCATTCACCAACTCATTTGTAGTGGTATACTTGGATGACATCCTAATCTTCAGTTAGGGCTGGGAAGAGGACCTCCACCACATCTGATAAGTTCTCCAAGCATTGCAGCAACACAACTTATGTGCTAATTTGGAGAAATGCACTTTTGGCATGTCCCAAGTTTAATATCTGGGATACATTATTGATGAACAGCGGGTGCATGTGGATCTAACCAAGATCCAAGTCATTTAGGATTGGCCCTCTCCAACCACTCTAATATAGCTCCGCAGCTTTCTAGGTCTTGCCAACTTCTACTGCAGGTTCATGTTGGGATTTTCTCATATTACTTGGCCCTTGAGTCAAGTCACCAAGGGAGGAGTGAAAGCAAAATTCTTTTGGTCTGAATCTCAACAGAAGACATTCACAGAGTTGAAAGATTGCCTCTACCCGACACTAGTGCTCACATTGTTAGACTTGCAACAGCCATTTGAGGTCGAGATAGATGCCTATGACTATTCTATTGGGGCAGTCTTTACTCAACATGGGCATCTAGTGGCATATCATAGTGAGACACTTTCAGACATAGTCGGGAAGTATCCCACTTATGACAAAGAGATGTATTCCATTGTGTAGGCCTACCGATAATGGAAACATTACATTTTGGGGAAGGAAATGGTCATCCACATAGACCACCGACCTCTCCAATTCATATAGACCCAAGGGAAATTGAAAAATGATCGCCATCAAAAGTGGTATGCATACTTGCAACAGTTCCATTTGAATATCAAGTATAAGAAGGGAAACACCAATAATGTTGCAGATTGTCTTAGTCTACCACCGATCATGGCATTAACCACTGTGCTCAACTCTTGTGGGCACGAAACTTCTAATTGGCCACTTCTCTACAAAAGCAACCCAGAATTCACCCACACATACTAGACACTCTTGGAGGGTCGGCATGTTCCAAAATTTCACCTCCAAGATGCCATGTTATGCCACCTAGGTCACATGTGTGTTCTTTCAAGTGAACATGCCAAGATGATTTGGCAAGCACACTATAGTCGGGTTGCTGGCCAATTCGGGGTCGAGAAAATGGTGGCAATACTGCAGAAGTATTTCTATTGGCCGAATCTTCCACAGGATGTTGGGAAGTACATCATATCATGCACTTCCTGTGCCACTCCCAAACCAAGCGTCAAGAAGCAAGGCCTCTATACCCCACTGCATACCCTTATTCAACCTTGGGAATCCATCTCCATCGGTTATATGTCAGGGCTTTCTTCCACTAAGCATGGAAATGACTGTGTTTTTATGGTCGTCGACAGGTTCTCGAAGATGGACATTATGGTAGCCTGCAAGAAGAATATCACAACAGAAGCCAATGCTAAACTCTTCTTTGAATGAGTGTAGTTACACTTTGGGATCCCACAGTCTATCATCTCATATTGAGACAGCAAGTTCCTCAGTACATTTTGGTCCAGTCTCTGGTCGATGCTGGACACGAAACTCACTAAGTACACAACCTTCGATACTCAAACTGATGGCCAGACAGAGGCTGTCAATAGGATGATCGTACACATTCTGCGTATCTACAACTCAAAGCATCGACGCACATGGGACGAGAGCCTCCCTTATGTTCAGCACAGCTACAACTGGGCTCTCCACATCTTGATTGGCCGCAACCCTCTTAAGGTGGGCTTGGCATTCCAGCCACTATGTCCCATTGATATGGCCATGCCATTTGCAGCTACCCATGCAGATTCGGCACATGTCCGATCCGGAATAAATAAGGAAAATAGATTCATTGAGCACATCCAACATATTTTCCAGAAGTTCCATGACATTATGGAGAAATCAAATGCCAACTACGAGCAGTGACATGATCAACATCGAATACCACACAAGTTTCAGGTGGGCGACAAAGTCTGGTTGCATTTGTAAAAGGAACGCCTTACTGAAGCCTATCGGAAACTCAAACCACTCCAATATGGTCCTTACACCATTACCAAGGCTATGGGAGACAATGCATTTGAGCTTAGCATTCCCCCATTCCTTGGTCTACACCTAGTGTTCAATGCATACCACCTTCGTCCATACTTTCCACCATTACTAGACACATCTGACATTGCAGAATAGCTCACACCCACAAATTTAAATCTAGATTGCATGGAACAAGCTGCAACTGATCGAATCATGGACACATAGATCAAGCACACTCGCTAGCAGAATATCCTACTGTATTTCTTTGTCAAAGCAGGCCAACTCCTTCACCAGGGCAAGTGGCTCACCTAGGACCATGTTCAGCAGAAGTTCCCTCATCTCATGGAGGAACTCAATGCAATGGGGACCATTGCTTCCTAAGGGAGGAGGAATGATCCAGGTCGATATTGGTGGCCACCCACCAATTCCACTTGGACCCCCACCATTGCTTCTTTCAATTTTTCAGTTTCCTTAATTATAGTACAATTTACTATTTTTAGCAGTTTTTCGGGTTCTAAACTTCCAGAGCTGTTTTGAGGCCCTAAACGACGTTTTTTGGGAAATCTACTGCTAGCAAATTTCTATCTAAAATCGTATTTTTTTTCGTACTCCTTGGAGTGATCTTTCCAACTGGCTATCATGTGCGTCAAATGGAGATAATATGACCAACTCATGACCCTGGGAAGTTGGTTGTCCAACTCACCCCAACGGGGCCCATAAACTCTTGGTGTTACATCTCCTCGGGTTAGGGTTTTGGTTGTTTAGGGTTTTCTCTAATTGTTTAATAATAAAAAGGCACTTGAGCCTCATTGTAAGACAGTTCAGAGGCATGTAGCCACTACATCTCTTCTCAGAGATAAGCTATCATCGCCCTAGCTGGTTTATTTCTATTGTTGTTTGTAAGCATATTTCAGTATTTTACATTAATGAAATGAAGTATTATTTCCACTGCATCTCTGTGTTTATGGTTACCTCTATAATTTGTTGTGTTCCTGTTTAAATCCAAATCAATTTGATCCTCCAGTATCTATGAATGCATCAACATTTATCCATTCATTTATGACTTGCACTTGGACTGGGATATAAATGAGACTATTTGCTTTAATGATCTTTTTTAATAGAGCTTGCTCTTCAACTCTATTATTTTCTGGAATTTTTAAACTGGTAGAAGCAGTAGTGTTCTTTTGATACGGGCAAAAAGAATTTAATTCTGGTAATACTGTAATTGGCTGCTTATCTGTTTGTTGCAAGCTTTCTGAAGCTTACTCTTCATCTGAAACATATGTGGTGTCTTCAGTTTCTTCTGTTTCGCTTTCATCTGACTGATCACTATAATGCAATTCTTCAGAAACATCATCATCAGAACAATAATTACACATATTCATCTTTTGTACACTATCTTCTATATTACCTTCATCTTATGAAGCTTGTGTTAAAATATACACATCAAAAACTTTGTCTTCTAAATCGACTACAGACCAGTCATCCTTGAATTCCTCAATCTAAAAACAAGCTTTTAGTTTAAAAGAGGAACTATTAAGACATTTGCATGTGAAATGGCCTTCTTGTTTGCAAATGAAACAACAATTGTTGTTTCTTTGTTTCTTTCTCTTTTTCAAAAATTTGAATTTTATGAAAGGCTTCCTTGGATTGGAGACTCTCTTGGGTTTGAATTTTCCATATCTTTTTGTTCTCTTCTTCTTTTTAAAAGGTGTCAAGGGTAGGATTGTTCTATAGAAATTTGAATTGGGTGTAATATTGTGTTCTTTCTTTTGCCAACACAAATACTTAACCTTCTCTGTACACCTGAAAATAAGATCAACCCAATATATTTGATCTATTTTTTTATTCTGTACATCTAGATCCTTCATAGTTAGATCTCCTAAATTGGCTGGAAGCTTTGACAAAAATGATATTTTTTTGAGCAGTATCATTAGAGAGATTTTCCTTAAAGACTTTTTCCATGAAATCTTTGCCAAATTGATCAAGATATTTTAGATCTTTTAATTCCATACGGCTTAAGTCTGTTGTCAACTACTTTTTCTCATCTACTGGCTCTAGAGCAAATTGTGTTTTTAGCAAAAGTTCTAAAGTGGCCAGTCCTGCTTCCATGAATGCTCTTCTTTCTTTGTCTGATGATCCCACCTACCAATCATATACAATGCAAGTCATTCTTTTCTCAGCTAGGACCATTATAGAAACATTATCTAATTTTGTGGGGACCTGCATCTGATACAGAGCACCAGTCCATATCTGGATTGATTCTCCTGGATTGAATGAATTGTCTAGATCTAAAATATACCCATTAGAATTTGCAGCATACAAATCTTCTTCTAAACGTGGGTATTTAGAGACTTCTTTCAACACATGAGTTTTATTCTGGTTATTCATAGAAGGTAAAATAAAGGAAGGGAATTTAGAAGTTTCTTCATCAAGAGTCATGATCTCATTCTTTGAAGAAATTTTTTTTCCTGCCTTGTATGCTTCTTCCTTTACTCAACTTTCTAGATATTTTCAAAGTTGACTCCTCTGCACTAGTGGAAGTGATTGCTTCTTCTGTATCTTCTTCCTCTTTTTATTTGTCCCAATAAGTAGGACTGCTCATGTCAATTCTAAATTTAGGAATTTCTTTGGCCTTTTTCTTCTATGTTCTTCTCTTCCTAGATTCATTTTTGGCTTTCTCAGACTGTTGCTCTTCATAGGCAACTTAAGATTTGCATTAATCAAATCTAATTGCTGACTCAAATAATCAAGAACATCTTCGACATGTGCACACCAAGTGATGAGATAATTTCCTATCTAATAGACCTGGTCAAGATCAGTAGGATTCTGAGAGTTATGTTCTAAGAGTGGTGCACAATCATCTCTTGTGGGTGGTTGTCTTGACTGAGATGAGGAAGTGAAAAACTTAGTTTTTGGTGGCCATTTTCACCCTTTGACATATCTATGGTTGGTGTACTAAAATTATTCTACAGGTGAGATATTAGATACATATGTTCGGAACATCTTATAAATAGCAAGAAATGGCTTTTCTTCATTAATATACAATTCATCTAATGGAATAGATGCAGTGGTTTCTTTTGACAGATGACTATATAAACTTCGTGAAATAGACTTGTGACTATTGGCCAATGGTTGCTTAGACTTTGAAATGGCTGGTAAAACATGCTTTTGTGGCATAAAGATTTGTCTGTGTATGGATGATCTATCAGGTAGTATGTGAACATGACCATCACTAATAGACATTCTTTCAGTTTCACTTATTGGAGTATCTGCCAATGATTTATACTGAATATACCAGTCACTTAGAAGGGTTTCTTTGTCATAATGAACACCTTCCACCTAAGCATTGTTGACTCCTATGATTACACAATCTTTTAACACTGGTTGCTTTAGTTTAGGATGTACAGTGTTTGTGAGTTGGAATGACCTCTGAACTAACTTCAACCATCTCAGGACCTTGGACTCCAACTAGGATTTTCCAACAATCTTTTAAATGAACATCAGGAAGACTGATGGCATAATCTGGGTAGATGGTACCATACTGACAGCCAAAAGACAAATTTCCTAATATGGTTCCAATTCTGGCATGGTCATAGTTATGGTGCTGAGTATCAAAGACCTCAGTTATACATGGAGCATTGATTCCATGGAAAAATAATGGAGCTAAACCTACTCTTATCCCTCCAAAATGAAAATAAGAAAACCTTTTCTCTTGAACATATTTTTTGGAACTTTTGATTTCATCTTCAGAAAATAAACTCAGCCCTACTGTCTGTACAGAAGGACCAGAAATATTAATTTTCAGTTTAACTTCTTTCAACTAATTTTTTCTTGATAGACTAAACATAGATGGAACCTAATAAATTTATTTTGAACTCAAAACAGGTGGGTTCCACCATTCAGGATCTTCGACTTTTTCATGTTCAATATGATCACTTTCTACTGAGTAAGAATCGACTTCAGAAATAGTGCGTCTATCTATGTTAGAGAATGACCTTAAGAAGTTCGACATGATTTTAATGTAAACTAGACTAGACATTGACTAAAGCAACTTTTATCTAATCAGCAATTGTATAAAAGAATCTTTTCGAAGGATTCATGGCTGGCTTTAGACTCTGTCTATAGTTTATAGACTTTATAATCGGAACGGGGCTCTGATACCAAATAAGAGCAAAGTCGAAATGATAACTTATTTTGAGCCAGATCTTGAAGAGATGAAGGTAGCAAATCTAATGATAGCAATTGAAACTCCTCAAATAAGGAATATACAATTGATTTGATAGAATAGATACAATGGTTTATTTTGACAGATGACTATATACGTTTCGTGAAATAGACTTGTGACCGTTGGTTAATGGTTGCTCAGACTCTAAAATGGCTAGTAAAACATGCTTTTGTAGCATAAATATTGGTCTGCGTATGGATGATCTATCAGGTAGTATGCAGACATGACCATCATTGATAGACGTTCTTTTAATTTTACTTTGTGGAGTATCTTCCAATGATTTATACTAAATGTACTAGTCACTTGGAAGGGTTTCTTTGTCATAATGAACACCTTCCACTTGAGCATTGCTGACTCCTATGGTTACACAGTCTTTTAACACTGGTTGATTTAGTTTAGGATTTTCAGTGTTTGTGAGTTGGAATGACATCTGAACTAACACAGAGAGATGTTCACTATCTTTGACCATCTTAAGACCATGGACTCCAACTAGGATTTTCCAGCAATCTTTAAATGAACATTAGAAATGTTGATGGCATAATCTGGGTAGATGGTACCATACTAACAGCCAGAAGTAGGATTGATGAGCTAGCTAGAGTTAATAATGATATATGTATAATGATAACTCAATGCCAGTCTTAACCATGTATGATTAATTATTGCAAAAGTATTCTTAATAATATAAGAGATATGTAATGGCTTACATATTTTTTTGATGAATCTACTTCACTCTTTAAAGTGTTCACCTTTCTAGTATCACATTTTCTTCAATCATCTCCCATTAAGTGATACTAAACATTAATAAGCTTTGTCTTAAAATGATAAGTTGGTTTGTTCTCTAAAATGATTTCACTCTAACTATCACAATGTATCCTTACATCCTTTTGTGTCAATCGAATACCTGAACAAAATCTCTATAACAATATTGCTTCCTTCGTTGCATGAATGGTTCTCATGTATTCGAGTTCTCATAAATCTAAAATTAAAACATTATGGAGAGTTCTAATCCTTCCAACAATGGGTTTCAAATTTAATTTTCCTTCTCCTATGATTCTAGTTCTCATTTGATCCCATAGGAAAACATCACCACCATCATATGTTTCATACTCACAAAATGATTCCCTATGAGAAGTCATATGATAGGATGCCCTTGAGTCAAACAACTTTGATCTACATGTGTACTTGAAGATTCCAACTACACATTTACTCCTTCGATTGAGGAGTTTTTCACTTCTATAGGAATATCATAAAATCCCTTCCCTTTTGTAGCAAGTTTGTATTTGAAATATTTCTTGCAATTCCCTTCTTTTCCACATCTACAACATACCTTTAAGAATATTCTTGGATCTAATGATATTTTTTCTCATGTGTATATTTTATGATACAACATATACATAATTTGGGATACATTCATTGGTTGAATTTTGAGGTTGAAAATGAGCTTCGAAAGGAAAATAATAAAACCAAAAGTTAAAATAATAAAATAAATATTATGAATTTTTAAAGAAAAGAAACATAAACTACTTTTTTATTGTATTTTTGAATTATCTCCTTATAGGGTTACTCAAATGTCAAGTGTATACATCAGTTGGATCCAAAAATAAATTCCACACCCAATGATTACCCACCCTGCATACCTCTGGGAAGACCCACATATTTGTTTTTTTGAAATTTGATTAAAACAAACTTCTTTAGCACATTTTTTAATGTATCTTCAATTTTTTTCGGTGTGGGTCTTCTTATAAGTATGCAAAGTGGATACTCATTGGATGTGAAATTAAATTTTATACCCAATGGGTGTCTACACTTGACATTTGAGTAAGCGTATAAGGATATAAGTTGAAAATACAATTAAGAAAATAGTTTTCTTCTCTTCCCTCCAAAATATTTACCCCTGGGGATGACATCATCATATTGAATCTTATTGGTTCTCTTAAACTTAATTTTGTTAGTAAATTCCTTTTAGGCACATTTTTGACCTATAAATTCCCCTAATATTGGATGAATATAGGGCACATGTGGACCCAACCAAGATCCAAATCATTAAGGATTGGCTATCCCTAAGGAATCTAACAAATTTTCGTAGCTTCTTGGACCTATGTTGAAAGCTTATGTTGGGGATATCTTGTATAATTTATCTCTTAACTCAAGTGACTAAGGGTGGAGAAAAATAAAGCTTTTCGTAGTGTGAATTACAATAGAAATCATTAAATAACTTGAAACATTGCCATTTCTCTACAATTCGTTGGGCCTTGTGTAGGTTCCAATAAGTTAGACGCCATTCCTACACAAAAAAATTCCTTCAATTGAACACTTCTTAAATATCATCTTGATCCTAAGAATTAGGCACCATTTTATAATAATTTTTTCTCTCAATTTCCCTAAATTCCATTGAGTTTATTATATTAGTATTTAAGGGAATAAATACTCTATCTTCATCTTGTTTATATTACATGCGTGAAACGAAGATGGGGACAGGTCGAGGTTAATACCACGACTACCCATAACCTAGGATACTCCAACACAAGCACCCATAACTCTTTATTTAAACACATTACGAAATTTTAGCAAATTAATTAAATATGCAATCAAAATAAGAATGGATATTCTTTGCCAAGTTCCATGAAAGATCTCTCTCAAGTCTTCCAACCATTTTCTTTACCTCACCCAACTCACATGGGGTTCCCATATCAAATAATACATTGAACAGGGCATAACAAGCTTCAAAACCCAAACTAGCTATTAGAAAATTATATATACATAGCAATGGAACACATAAAATATTGCACAAATAAAAACATAGAAATGCATAAAACAAGAGAGACACAGATATACGTGGTTCACCCAGTTTGGGCTACGTCCATGGAGAAACAACTAGTCATTCTTTTTATATTATCTAGAAAACTGAAGAGATACAACCTACAACAGATCGACTGTAACTCCCTCTTCTCTATTAATCTCCTCTCTCTTCCTCACTCAGAATACAAATGTACATAGATGCAATGCAATTCCCTCATATATAGCGAGGGGAAAACCTTCTAGGGCAAAACCCCTAAATTAAACATAACTTCTACCATCAGATCTTCGCCTAATGAACAGTCCAGATTGACTACGAAATTAAAACATTTTACAAGGCAAGTTTACATCTATTCTTAGCTTTAGAAGTGCTGCTCCCGATCCACCCGCCAAGGAGGGGCTCCCAAAAGGTCACAGCCACCTCCCCTTGGACCCCCCTGCAGTGAATATTTTACTCGCAGCATTGCCGCCCCATTTTGAATTGGGGTCCAATGTGGTGATACCTTTAAATACATAAGATAATTAGGCTCCACACCGAACACTCACAATCCTGGAAAATGCTTGTTGTAGGCACTACTTCGGCTACAAACTCTAACCTTTGCTTGTTGAAGAACTGTTCAAACTTACCAAAAATTTCCTTAGATTCAAAGGTTCTCTCTTCATGCAACCAACTATACATTTTTTCTTTCCTCTTTCCTATTTCATATTCTAACTCAGTCCTTGGCTGAAATTTATTGTCTTCAAGCTACTCATCAAATATCAATTTGCTTCATCCACTACACCTGTATTTATCACCCTTAGGTTTTTCTTCCACGGTTCTAACTCAACTCCGTTGAGATTTTCCTCCAACTAAGAATTTGATCTATATCTCAACTTAACTTACAACAAATTATATTTTACTCTCTTTTGGAGACTTCATCTATAGCCCTGGTCTTCCTCATCTTTCTCTAGAAGTCCTCTCATAATTTGTAGTTGTAATTTGATTTCAGCCGCTTCTCCATTAATTTTATCCTAACTTAATCTATGATGCCTTCTCTCTGAACCGTTACTATGAATTCCAGTAGCCACAAAACTGCTTCTTCCATTAGATTTTCCCTCCTCGTGGTGAGTCGCATACAAGCCACTACAACAAGTTGAATCCAACATCCTATTTGTGAATACCATAACAAGCTCTTCCATGCCTAGTCTTCTCCTGATATTTCCACTGACTTTCTCCTTTGGAATCTTCTTCTGAGCACTCTTTGTACTTCTAGATTCTACATGCAATTGACTCACCTTCTTATTTTGATATCTTTGTTATTCTCCCTTGCTACCTACTACAAGGTTCCTTGCCATAATCCACAACTGCAACATGCATTATTGCTACTTATAGTCAACAAAAGACCATTACGTCCTTATTCAATATTCAACTTAACAAACAATGGCTACCGTGGAATTCTTCTTATTGTTGTCATACTTTCACTATTACATGCCTTCCTATTATTTAAATTAATACCAGTCATCCTGCCCACAACTCTAGTCAGGTTGACTTTCTTGTAGAAATTATTTCACAAGATTGAGTTACGCCCCAACTCAACCATCACATTCTTAAATCCTTCATCACTCATGCTTTGGAACTTTCTTCTTGTGCTTGTGACTTTCATCTAAACCCCCATTATCATATTCAAATATTCTTCTCATGAAATCTCCTTGTCTGCTAGCGAGCTACAAGAAGCCCTTATTTTCATTGTAACAAGTCTGCTACTTGTCATTCAATACCAAGTCATCCTCCTAGTATCTTATCTTCTCCAAATTCTCCTTTGACATAGCTTACTTGCTATGGAAGCTTCTACCAATTCAATCTTGCAAACATGATTATTTTAATGAGGAAGTTGGCACAAACACCATATTCAATTTTAAAATATCTATAACAAGATACACTACTTGATGAACCAAATCCTTTCCATCCAATGCACGTGTTCTTCCTCAAGAGAATGTCAACTCTTCATTCCTTGCAATCAAATCACTTATTATTGTAAGGCTCCTTTTCTCTTCAGCCTCTTTTCACTATCAACTTGTCTTCAAACTTGGAAATTCCATTTATACATGGATAAAATATTCCTTGAACTATAATCCATATCCATCATATGGATCTTTTATCAACCTCTTCACTTATCTTCTAGAGATATTTCCACTTTCCACATAAAAATGGATAAAATTTCATTTCCTCTTGAACAAAACAATCTATCTATTTTGTATGAGTCTTCTCCTAATAACCTGCATAACCTTACCTAAAAGTAAATCTAATTATCCTCTCAACCTTGTGAGTTTATATTAGATTCAAAGAATTTTTTTGCTCACAATTCCATCCAAATAATTTCACAACAACCCACTCAAAAGGCCTTGATACACAATCAACATCTAAACTTTAATTCCAACCTATGTTATTTTGACTACATCACGAAAGAGATATTTATTCTAGTTCAAGGTAGACACTCTCCACTATGTCTACACAACACCTCACCATCAACAAACCTCAATTCAACAGAGACTTACCTTAACCTCATGTAAACATTGCTTCCTCCAAGAGCTTCATTAGTCTTTCTCCAAGAGCTATAATGTCGGAAGCTTTTCGTGGCTCTGACATTCTCCAAAACCATAGTTGAGATCTGATACCACTTGATCGGGACATGATGGGGTTTCCCCGACTACCCATAACCCAGGATACTCCAACACACGCACCCACAAATTTGTATTTAAACACATTATGGAATTTCAACAAATTAATTAAAATATGCAAGCAAAATAAGAATGGATATTTCCTTTACCAAGTGACATGAGATATATCTCTCAATTCTTCCAACCCTTTTATTTACCTCACCTAACTCATATTGGGTTCACTTATTAAATAATACATTGGGCAGGCCAAAACATGCTTCAAAACCCAAGCTCACAATCTTAAAAAATGCCTATTGTAGGTGCTGTAAAACAATTTCGTAGTGCCCCAAAACTCTATTTTTTCGGATTCCAGGAAGCTAAAATGACTCGAACATTCATATAATTTATTACTCATGGCCTATAATTTCTCCCGAACACTACACACAACCCGATACACCCTTCTTCATGGGGATTTACAACTCTAACTCAATGGAGACAAATTTGAAATGGTCTTGACAACATCCAAACAAAAGTGAGTGCTTTGTTCTCTCCATACACAGGCATTATATGGCCATAGTGACACAAAAATAAACTATAGGCATTGTTTCTCACTTTAACCTCATGCGAACCAAACAAAGCATATCATATTCCATTCAAAAAGGCATGCATGCACCCGAACATTGGTTCTTTTTTTACTGATGGGTTCCACATCAAAAAACCCACACACTCACTAGTCTCCAAAATGCATGGGCACTTCCATCCTTAAGGTTTAAGCTGACACAAAAGGAATCAATACACAAAGGGACACCACACCACGATGGAGGCTTCAATGCATATATTATCAATACAACTTAATGGAGTAATAACACACTTTCAAAGAAAATAAATACATAGAGATCAAATAGAAATGGAACATAGTCCATAACCATACAACGATGGAAACCATGCTTCCTCACATGAACTATTAAATTTGACATAATATACAATGTGGGTATTTTCATCCCCTGCATCTCATCCTCTACCTCTTCTCCTGGCACTGAACCTTCTTCTCTCTGTTGCTGCACAACTACTCTTCTCAAAAAATCTTCCTCCTTGAAAGGAAAGCAACATGGTAAAACTAAGCGTCACAAGCAATGATTCATTTCCCCTTCTCACAAAATATGGGAAACTGAGATTAAATTTACATTAAGTAATATCTCCTCCAACTTATTCTAAAAACAAAACTCACATCCTAATTAAAATATCTATAATTTCTTACAAAACATTTAAAATCTCTCCCATCATCATCATGTGAGCATCCCATAATGTTGGCAAGCTCCAGTCGAGTCTTCGTAGAACTTTGTGCTCCATCTATGCACCTGCAACACAAACTCTCCCATATCATCCCTAGTAGTTTGAAATTGGTTTTCACCTTGAATCCTTGAAGAAAAATGACTTGTATCTCCTACAACTATAACATGAGCTAATATGTTTTTCTCAATGCAGTGTCATTGTTGGGCATAGTGATTTGAATTGTATGCACCCCACTTGTTTTCACAGAGGAATTTCCTTAGTTCTAGAATTATGTTCATCCACTACGTAGATCTCTGGACCTATAACTCTATTATTTTCATATCTTCAACCTATTTTTACCTTCATCGTCTTTGATAATGCCCATGCTCTGATCTGATTCATCGTCCTTGTGAGATTTCTATTGTAATATTCATATTTTATGTTATAATATTCAATTATTGAGATACTCCACTGAATAGTTTCTCTAGTTGTAATTGACTCAGAAATTTTTTTCAAATAATCCTTTAGGCTACCGATAAAATTAGCTCTGATGCAATTGTAATATTCATGTTTAGTTATTTAGCTAATAATCCCTAGAGAATATTATAACATAATTTTTTTTCCATAAATGTTAATTAAATGCAACACAAAACCTCATAAATTACAAACAAAAATTATTGTACAAACCCTAATAATATTATTTAAAACACTAAAGATAAATTACATTGATATCTTGAGGATAAACCTAGAAGATACGATCAATCCCTAAATTCTTTGTCTCCTACAATTTGGCCCATCTAGAAGTTGGAAATTTGGCATCCCAGATTGTTCAATTCATCCTTCTCTTGATATTGGAAATTGAAGCTCCTTGAATAATCAATTCATTCCCTTACGTAAAGAAATTGATCTGCTAGGGTGGCTTCACAACCATTGAAACCAACCTCCAGTACCTAGGTTGTATATCTCAGAACCAAAATTGGGAAATATCGAGGGTTTCTCCCTAATGCCATAAACTATTTGAGCTCTTGAAACAAATATCAAAATATGAGTACTCAATCATTGCATGAATGTAATCTCTTCTTTATTTCAATAATTTTCTCCTCCAAATACTATGGGTCACTAAAATACCATGCATTTTCCCTTTATAACCCATTTTAAATTAATTATTCATTGCAACTTTTAATGTTTCTTTTCTTTCCAAGTGAAAATGAACAATTAAATTGTTCTTCTTGGAAAGGGACATTCTAGTCCTCCCTTCTTGAAATTTATTTCCCTCAATCAATCCAAAAACTACTCATAAATACTAGATCCCAAATGTACATGTGGAATTCTCCAACATATATCTTATGTAGCATCCTAACATCATTGTCACATTCTACCATCATGTGAAACAAATGACCATAATGTAAATCATCCTCTATAAACGTCTTTAGATCACAAGGTTATATTAGGACACTAACATTCCCATTTTATGAAGACATAAACTCAGTATTTGTTTTGTATCTATGCATCCTAAAATTCCCCCTCCCCCCTCTCATGGTGCATTCATAAGCTCATCATTTCCCTTTAGTTTGACTATTAGATGAAAATTTAGTGTCTGATCTCTAGATGGAGAGATAAACTCACCACTAGAATCAATGCAATTGATTATACCAAACATAATATTTGCCCAAACTTGTAAAATTTCTTCAATATTAGGCGATGTCACTAATTTTGGTTCATTGCAATACTTCAAAATTGAATGTATTACTATAGATTCTTCATTTATACACAAGGGAAAAGGTAGTACCTCACAACCATTCCCTTCCTATACATTAGAAAGCCATGCATGTTGCAAAAGGTTAAAAAAAGTATCCATAATTGAAGCACAACCAAAATTCCACTCCTCTAAGGATGCACTTCCAGTCCCATTTTCATTTGGTTCTACACTCCCCCAATCAAGGAAAATTTTAAGGATGGATATCTATTTGAAATTTTATAAACCTTGGAGAATATTAGTAATATTTAATAGAAAATTGAAATTTTTTTATGATATTTTTGTAAAAATATCTAAATTACTAATTATACTATATTAGTCTACAACCACTTTCTCCTCTAAAGAGATATACTAGCTCTACGCAATCGAGAAGCTAAGGCATGTTAGAATATTGTCCAAGATTTCTCTAAGATACTCCTATAGAATCGTGGCTAACAAAAATCCTTTACAATGAGTTATGAGGTACTATTTATAGCAAAGGGTAGGGTGACCCTTGACATTCCCCTTTGAGACCATTCATCTATCACATGACTCTTCAACTACTCTATGACTGTTACATTCAACTATCGACACTTGAACTTCCACTTGACAAGATGTTACATTACAATTCACATGTGCCCATGTGCGACAAAATGGCTTGAGCAAGCCATGCAAGACATCACTAACACTTGGAGCGTTTTGGTGATACCAACTCTTTGACATCCTTGTGATGGTCGAAGGTGATGAGATGATGTCAATATTTGTTTTCCATGTGCTCACTAGTGACATCTTCCTGAAGTGAACTCTTTCCTTCCTTTCATCCAGATGCAATGATATGGCTCCTATATCCAACTCATTTGATAACATGTGCATGGTCATCTTGGTGTGACCAGACTAGCAACATATTGATTCATAGTGTCTATGCTTCTTCCTAACCATGTGTTGGTATCCATCCACATCAACTTGTCAAAATACACGTTCAGCTCCATTCGAACTTGTTTCTTGTCTTATCCTCGGTGAGTGTGCTGAAAGGGTGGGATCACATGCATGCGCACAAAGACATGCATGTTGCTACATTCCCTTGCATGCGATCAACAACGCTTCTCTCCTTGTCTGTTCCATGCTAGTTCTGGGATGGATTCATAACTTGTACTAGTGTAGTTTCATCAGTTTGTGCATGTTGCACCCCCTTTTGTACCTATTCCTGCTGAAACTCATTCTTTGGTCTATGTAGCTCCTACTCTTCCTTGAATTTTTGCTTCAATACATGCAACTCCTTCTCTATTTCGCTATCTACCTTTGTGTGATCTTCATGTCGTGTTGTCACCTCATAGCCTAAGTCTCCAAAGTTTCTTTCATCACAAGTGGATCTACTTGAGCTTGCAACTTTGTGTAGAAATTCTCACTATAGATTAACGTGATTATGCAATATAACTAAAGAAAAATACTTAATCTACTTCTACAATCAACCTTGCGGAAGCTTAATATATTTGAGCAAGATCAAGCAGAACACATATAACAGAGAAGAAGAATCAATACACATGAAACACAGAAGAATACTTTGGGGAAAGCCTCAGCTAAAAACCCCGCTATCTGTATTATTATACAAGTGGAAATATCTTAGGATTACACACAGCTTTAGCTCTCACAACTATCTAGCTCTAAGTACAATCCCTCACTACTACTCATAGATAGAATAGACAGCTCATATGCCTTCTCCTCTTCCCTCCAAGCCTCCTATTTCCTTGTGCAGTTTTCCGTGGGTGATCTAGTTGTAACCTTGTGTGACACTGATCCCCATCTTTAATCTCAACTGGGTCTTTGTCTGAATAGACATGCATGTGTTATTTATGAGAGAATCCCTAGTTATCTAGAGTACACTAGTTGCATGCATGCATGCATTAACTGACTCAACTCACAATTAGTTCCTCAAACTGTTTGGAACTAATTTAACTAGACATAACTCAGTTAACTAAGCTAACCAATTACAACTCAAATACAACTCATCCTTATCTCCTTAATTAAGGGATAAACTCCTTAATTTAAGGGATAACTATTGCATGAATTCGCAAAGGCTTCTAGCTTGAATTTATCCAACTAATTAACTCAAGATGAATTAATTAATTATTTTTCAAGTAGTTGGTGAGACTAAATTCGAATTTTAATTCAAGGACAAATTAAAATTGGAATATTCTTATTGCCACATTTCAACACTCCCTCTAAAAAAGAAAGGGATTATCTTCCACCCCAATCTTGTCTCTATGGAACTTGAATTTACACTTTGACAATGCCTTAGTCAAAATGTCAGCATCTTGCTCCTTAGTCGAAATATACTACAACAACATGATCTTCCTCACCACACAGCCTTTGATATGATGATATTGAATGTCGATGTGCTTGGACCTGTCATGAAATAATGGATTCTCAGAGAGTTTAATACAACTTTGATTATCACAATAGATCACAGTTGGATCCATCCTTTGATCAAATAAACCAACTAGAATTTTCCGCACCCAAATGGCCTCACATGCTGCTTGAATTGTAGCCATGTATTCAACCTCTGCTGAGGTGAGTGAAACCGACCTCTGTTTCCTATTGTACTAAGAAACTGCAGGTGACCTAAGGCTGAAAATTCCTCCTAATGTTCTCTTACAATCTGATGGACTCCCTACCCAATCTACATCATTGAAGCCCTGTAGCTTCACTCCCTCTGTCCGTCTGTACCATAATCCATACTAATATGTGCCTCTGAGGTATCTCAAGACCTGCTTTTTCGCCTTCCAAAACATCTTGGTAGGCTGAACCATAGCTTGACTCAACTGGTTCACCGCATAGCACTATTCTGGTCATGTGTTCACTAAGTACATCAATGAACACACAAGCTGCTAATACATAGTATCCTCTACTACTTCTCCTGAAGTAGCATCCTCCTTCCTCTAGTTACCTACTAGAGGAGTTTGCATTGGCTTTCAATTTTCCATGTGGAATCTCTTGAGTATCTCATTGGCATAATTGCCTTGAGACACAAACACTTCCCCATCCTTCTACCACACTTATGTGCCAAGGAAATAGTGCATGAGACCCATGTCTTTCATCTTTAATTCTCTTGCAAGGTGCTCCTTGCAAGACATGATCAATTGATCATCACCTGTTAATATGAGATCATCAACATAAAGAACAATGATCAAGTACATACCTTTTACCATGATGTGTTACAAGTTCGCATCTGCTTCACTCTTTGTGAAGCCCAACCCAATGAAGCAGTTGTCGATCCTGGTGTACTAAGCACGAGGTTCTTGCTTCAACCCATACAAAGCTCTCTTGAGTCGACACACATGTGACTCATGATCGAAGGTCTTAGAACCTTCCGAATGCTCTATGTACACCTCTTCCTCAATATTTCCATTGAGGAATGGAGTTTTCACATCCATCTAATGGATATTCCGGCCCATTTGTGCTAATAGTGCCAACATCGATCTGATAGATGAGTACCTTGCTCCAAGAGCAAAAGTCTCATCATAGACGATCCCCTTGACCTGTGAGAAACCATGGGAAACAAATCTTGCCTTATGTTTCTCACACTACCTTTAGCAGCTTGCATTACCTTGTAAAGCCAATGGGAACTCACAACTAACTTGTTCTCCGGTCTTGGAACCACATCCCAAACACTATCACGAACTATGGAGTCATACTCCTCCACCATAGCATCAATCCAAATCGGATACTGCACTGCTTCCTCAGAGGAAGATGGCTCAGTCTCAATACATTCCCTAATAAGGGCCATCTATCTAGTGTATATATTAGGTGACCTCCTCTATCTGCGCTGAGAAGATGGTTCTCCCACATTCTCTCTCGTGTCCAACAACAATATGTCAGCTTCTCTTGCGCACTTCCTTCCATCTCTAGAAGGCTCTTCTTGAGTGGATGTCTCCAGTCCTAGAACCTCTACATGTGGCTTCTCTGCATAATTCTAAGGCTCCTCCTCTTTAGGAACCAAGAGTACCTCCATGGCCTGTAGTTGGAGCTCCCTCTCAAGGGAAACTCGCATGGCCTTATGCTAATCAAACTTGAGAACTCTGCAAACCACTGTCCTCCAACTGGTAGGTAAGTACACCCGATAGTTGTGAGGTGTATTAGTGTACCCCGCAAGTATTCCCAACTTAGTTTTCGACTCAATCTTCTATCGTGTATCCTTTGTCACATGGAAATATATTAATGAGCCAAAGATCTTGAAGTGACCCACATATGATCTCTTACTAGAGAAAGCTTCCTCTGGTGTTTTCATCCCAAGTATGCAATGCAAGCTTCTATTTTTGCAAATAGACCACTCTATTGCATGCCTTAGCCCACAAATGGAGTGGTAGGCCCTGGTCATGTAGCATTGCCTGAGATACTTCCACAATTGTTATTTTCTTCCTCTCAGCCACCCATTCTGTTGTGGGTTATGAGGTGTCATCAACTCCTGTTTAATTCCTTCTACTGCACAAAAGTCCTTAAACTCTTGAGAGACATACTTTCCACCATTGTCACTTCTTAAGGCCTTGATCTTTTTCCTCGACTCTTTCTCAACCAAAGCTTTGAACTCACAAAAATATAAGAAGGTTTGGTCCTTCTTCTACATGAAATAAGTCTAGCATTTACGAGAAAAATCATCAATGAAAATCACATAATACCTTTGCTTCATGGTGGATGCTGTCAAGAATGGTCCACACAAATCAGTATGAATTCGCTCTAAGATTGCTTCAGCTCGACTGTCTGAATCATGAAAGGAAGAATTGGTGTACTTTCCCAAGGTACAACCTTTGCATTGTCCACTTGCTCAAGTTTACCTTTGGGAAGTCTGATAGAGATCTGCCTCATTATCTTCAAGGACCCATGATGCAAGTGGCCCAACCACCTATGCCATAACTCGCCAATATCTTGGATTTGCACTAATTCTGCTTTTGAACTCAATGCAGCACAATCATCTACCTCTAGTTGATAGAGATTCTTCACTCGAATCCTAATCCTCCTGGCTTGACCCGTGGCTATGTGTCCCGGGAATTCCTTTCCTTGACTAAAGACAACATTGTAGCCTTTGTCCTCCAACATCGCGACCGACACCAAGTTCTTCTTCAGTCCAGCAACATACTTCACACCTGTCAAGGTGAGAGGAGATCCATGCTGCCTATAAAAAGAAATCGTGCCCACTCTTGAAACACTGTACTTTCCATCGTCACCCATATCTATGTGCATCTTGAGGTCTTTCTCCTCCAAGGAACTGAATAAACTTTTATCATTGGTCATGTGGAATGAGGCTCCATTGTCAAGATACCAAACACAACCCACCATTGATTAAACCATGCATGCGATGAGGGTAAAATCCAATTCGAACTGAGAGGTTAATGCCTCACCTTCTGATCCTTTCGAGGATCCCCTCTTGGATTTTTTAATGTGAAATTAGTTGCATAATGACCCATCTCATGACAATTAAAGCAACTCACTTTAGATTTGTCAATCTTCTTCCCTCCATGAAAATAATTATATTTGGAATTGGAAGCCTTCCCTTTCCCTTTCCTTGCCTTACTTGCTAAGGCCAAATTTTCTTCGTCATCATTCTTTGATGAAGAACCATCTCGAGTGTTTCTCCTAATCTCCTCCTGCATGAGATCCGACCACAATCATTCCCAATCCGGTAGTTTCTCTCTTCCATTCATAGAGTCCTGGAAGCTATTCCAGCTCTTTGCAAGACCGAGTGAGCAAGACTCACCATATCATCATCGAATGTAGTTATTCCCACACTACCAAGCTCATCTCTATAGGTGGTGAGCTTGTCCTGATATGTAGAAATAGTATCACCCTTCTCCATCTTGATTTTCCGAAGCTTATCCTTGAGCACCAGTTTTCTCTGGTCGCTACTATTCTGAGAGAGGTCCTTCAATGTCTTCCACATTGAAAATGGACTCTCCTTCCCATGGAGACTCAAGACAATACGGTCTCAAACTCCCTCTAGAAGAATCTGTCTCGCCTTTGCCACACACTTCTTTGATTCAGCCAATTCTTGTGCATTAGCTGCAGCTAGCTTGGGGACTTCTTAATCAATGAAATCCTTCAAACCATTGACTTCTAATACTGCTTCCATGCGATCTTTACATGTTATGTAATTCGAGCTGCCATTCAAAGCATACTCGAGTCTCAAGCCATTGAACGCCATTGGTGAACTTTGAGGTGTGATAAGAATTCGATTTTGTACCTGCAACCAAGAACTTCAAACTTTGAATTTCCCTTCTCCGTATACTATTTATAGCTCCGATAACCTTTGCTCTGATACCATGTAGAAATTCTCATTGTAGATTAACCTAATTATGCAATATAACTAAATGAAAATACTTAATCTACTTCTACAATCAACCTTGCAAAAGCTTAATAGATTTGAACAAGATCAAGAAGAACACGTATAACAGAGAAGAAGAATCAATGCACATGAAACACAGAAGAATAATCTAGGGAAATCCTCAACTAAAAACCCCGCTATCTATATTATCATACAAGTGGAAATATCTCAGGATTACACAGAGCTTTAGCTCTCACAGCTATCCAACTCTCAGTACAATCCCTCACTACTACTCATAAACAAAATAGAGTGCTCACATGCCTTCTCCTCTACCCCCAAGCCTCCTATTTCCTTGCACAGGTTTCCCTAGGTGATCCAACTGTAACCTTGTGTGACACTGATCTCACATACCGCTCCAACAAAATGTAAAACTACGCAAATCTGAAAGAAAAATTCCTTCTGCATGCAAGAGATTTTCTTATAGGAAAATTCTTGCAACTGATAGTACACTTTCCCTGTCTTTAATCTCAACTGGGTCTTTTTCTGAATAGACATGCATGAGTTATTTATGAGAGAATCCTTAGTTATCTGGAGTATCTGACTGAACTCACGATTACTTCCTCAAACTGTTTGGAACTAATTTAACTAGACATAACTTAGTTAACTGAGCTAACTAATTACAACTCAAATACAACTCATCCTTATCTCCTTAATTAAGGGATAAACTCCTTAATTTAAGGGATAACTGTTGCATGACTTCATAAAGAATTCTAGCTTGAATTTCTCCAACTAATTAACTCAAGATGAATTAGTTAATAATTAATTATTTTTCAAGCAACTAGTGAGACTAAATTCAAATTTTAATTCAAGGACAAATTAAAATTGGAATATTCTTATTGCCACATTTCAACATTTTGTTCCACCTCTGTGTTGTCAACAAACTTCCTCTTACATTCATTGCATCCAGTATGTTGTCTTCAGTTGTTGTTGATGGTTCTTCTTGCTTGTGATGTTGTTTTCATCATATCTTGATGTCCTTGTCTATGAAAAACTTGGTGTCTTTGTGGGTAGGAAATTTCATAAACAATTGATCGACTGCATCCCCAAGTGTTCTCTGAACAATGTCTTCAATTCTTCTCTCCTGGAAACTATTGTACCTATGCTACTAAGAGGCATATGAACACCTGCGATACCTAGAGACATGGCAACACTCATGGAAAACAATCTTTTAGTCGAAAACGAAAATGGACATGAGAACTGACTTGCAACAGACCTATTTGACTAATCATGGAGGTTCCGTAAGTTCCGCTGGGAGGTCGAGAGACTAACTTCCAAAACTATGCAAGGCATAGTCTAGGATGTCATGAGGTTGACTGACTGTTGGAACTATGCAATGCATAGCTTAGCCTATCTTGTTGAGGACTAAAACTGTGCAATGCGCAATTTCAGTCAGCAGTGACATGCAACCAACAAACTACATTGTGGAGTTTCTCAGGCCAACATGACACTACCTACAAGAATTGCACAATGCAAGCATGAAGGTCAGTGCCTGGCTAGACTTGTACAATTTTTGGAAGGAAGGTAGAGCCTTCACTTTCTGAAATGCGTAGTGCTAGCCAGGTAAGGCACGGTCTGGGCCAAGGTAGGCCAGTCAGGCCAATGGGTGACTGAAAACATGAGAAGTGTGAATGCATGATGAGATGAGTGAAAAAAATAGTGAATGGTCAATCATGCAAACAACAAGTGTAGGATTCAGAAAATGGGAAAGCATGCATGTGTGTGAAGTGAGTTGCCACAAGCAACAATGTCCGTGCAAAAACATTTTCATGCATGCGACAATAGTGAGATGTTAACGAAAACTGAAACAATGCTAATACAAGCTAGTATGAATGTAAACGATGCTAGGAACTCAATGAAATGAAGCAAGCAACACTCACACAATTTGAAACACAAAAAGCGACAGAAACATAATGCAATTCATGAACAACAGGCTTACCCCAAGGTAACTGAGCTTATTGTGTCAACAACTACTAGATGCAATGTTGGATGTCAAAGCTACAAGGTCGATGCAAGGAAAGAGACCTGTATTGTCTTGTTCAAGAGTTTTGATAAAATCAAAGATGTGACATGCATGTCACAAATCTAGGAAAAGCAACACTTAGTGGGAGGTTTTTGTACTGATCCTTGCATGCAACATCCAACTGCTAAAAGCAGATCCCTGAATCAAGGGATTCCTTTGCATGTTGGGTTGGGAGAAGCGGTTCATGCATGCAAACAAATTTTTCTCGGTCCCAGAGGGAACCGGTCAACCTAACTTCACATGCAACAGTCTACTTAGATGAGGGGAAAAATGCTCATTTTTGGGAGGGAGCTAGGCTGGTTGCCTAGAAAATTTGCACAATTTTTGGGTAGAGTAGCTGATTACTGCTTAGGATTTCACAATTTCTAGGTTGAGTAGCCCTACTAGGAGGAATTGGGAAATTTTTTTGGTGAACACTAACAGGAAATTTGCGCAATTCTAGAGTCCAGTAGGCTGCTAGATAGAATTGTGCAATTTATAGAGCCTAATAGGCTGCTACATAGAATTTCACAATTTCTGGAGGGAAGGTTGGTTCCCCTCCAAAATTATGCAATTTCTTGAGGGATCTGCTTAGCCTGCAGCTAGACCAAGTCTGAAGAAACTACCTGTGAGGGGGATGCAATAAGCTCTGATGCACAGGATGGGAATCTGCTAGAAAATCACTGAAGCTTGTGTACCTAACAAGGCAATACATGCTGTTGTGAAAGGTTGGTAGGAAGGCTCCAAAACGAAGCTAAGGAAAAATTTTGTACAGTGGTTGTAGCCACTACAACACTTGGTGACACACTGGTAGAAGTCTAGCGCTCTGAATGGACCTTGTTTGTGAAAAGAAAGTCTAACACCTCTAGAAGTATTGTTCAGTTCTCAGCTCGTCTTGGTTTCCACACTTATTGATTGTAAGATGTAGCATCTGCCAAGATCTTGGTCAATTGACACACATTCCAAGCCAAGTCAACATGATTGTTTCGATTGGGGTTGAGGGGTATATTGGTGCACAAGAAGTATACTTGTCAGAGTCTTGGTTTAATCTCTAGTGTTTCTGCACTACTAGCAGGCCTGGATAGTACCCCAACGGAGTCACGTAGGAACACAAGCATCACTTTGCTGCTAGTGAGCCTAGTCAGTACCCCAACAAAGTTACTTGCATCACCTCTCTACATAGAAAGCCTTTCTCTTCTTTCGCCTTATTCATTCTTTTATCTTTTTTCATTTTTTTATAACTATGCATAACACTTATTCATTTTAGAGGGGGAAGAGGGATCCCAACTTATTGAGAGAAGAGGAGGTTGTTCCTTCAAAGAATTATTTTATTATATACCTCTGATGTGCTTGTTAAGGTTTTCCCCCTCACCTTACTCTACTTGACTAAGTTGACAAGGGTTAACTAAAAAACAACTGACTAGAGTAGGTGACACTAGTTAGTGTGCAAGTGTTGTGTTTTTACCAAGTTTCATTTTGAACAGTACATATTTTCCATTGACATATCATGGAATAAAAGTAGCAAGTTCTTGATACAGAGGTAGGATGACAAATAACCAAGTAGTGATAGTTGCACAAGGCCTCTTGTACTTTACCCAACTTGTTTCAAGTGTCATGCATGGTTTCATGCTAAACTAACCTATGAATGAAAACAAGCAAACAAACAACAATGCAAAGCAAAAGCAGAAGTAAATGCAAAAGCAAAGTGAGTAAGAAAATAGGTAAGCAAACAAACAAGCACAACAAAAAAGAAAACAAGCATGCAAGCTAGCAAACTGAAAGCAAACACTACTCTTACTCCTAAGCTAATTATGCATGGGTTGTCTAATGTGAACTGATACTTCAAATGTATCCACCTGGGCATTGGCCAATCCATGTGGGTGAAGGCATGGTTGGCGAACAACACAGTTGTGTGAACCAGTAGATGCAAAAGATACAACAATGAAGACAGACACACTCCAAGCTTACGAGCGTCCACAGCATAAAAATGAGTGAAAGTGCATGACATGCACTCTGTGGACTTGTCATGGTGTTGTGCTATACTGCGTGTAGATGTTAAGTTTATGCATTCCATTGACTGTGATATGCAAGCAAACATGAGAAATGTAGAACACTTACATTGTGCAAGTGTGCTTGTTGTGTAAGATTCCTCCAATACATTAGCAATGGGATTGTGTGGTTTGAATGGAGGAAGAAAAATCTGAGTGTTAGATTGATCTTGAGTGCATACAAATGAGTGATGAGGAACCTTGAGTGTTTGAACAATTTTCTGATAAAAAATGAAGCCCACCTCAAGATAGTGAGGGCCTGACATAACCATCAACTTAGTTTGAAGTGCCTCGATAGTCTGCGGGGTTTCAACTTCGTTGAAAGATGGATCGTCATAGACTAGTGGCTTAGATGGATTAACAATGAGTGAATCAACATCATGATCAAATGATGAGGTAAAGAGATCACGACAAAAAAGATCAGAAAATTCAAGATGTTGGTCGACATCCTCATGATTTGATTGATCACATAGAGGGGTTGATGAGAAGAAAGGATGTTCACCATCTGTGTTTCTGGAAAAGGAAGATGAAAGATCAAGTGGATTCTCAATGAATGATTGGCCTTCTCCGTTATTGGATGATGGGCTAGCATTCAGTGTGTCCTACGAATGGTCAACAATGGGTTCATCGTGGACAAAAATACACATGAAAAATCAGGGATGGCAGGATCATCAAGGATGTCAGGAAAAAAACGGAGGAGGTACGGATAGATAGAGATGGTCCTCTGCTACCGGTCGATGTTCAAGCTCCCCGTCATACTTGTTATGAATTCTAGTGCATGTTTGTTGTGAAACACCAACTACATTGATATATCGATCCTCGTTCAAAGAAAGTGTAGAGTCTAGAATGGAAGAACACAAGATAGTGTCATCTGGAGGATGATCAGAATGCGAAGACAAAGGTTCAGGTACAAAATACATGTGATGGTGTATGGGACTCACAACCAAGTTGACGTGAAAATTGGAAGGAGCGATGTCAGGAGAACGTGATGGTTCACCAAATATGTGTTCAAGCTCTCCCACATCATTCTGCGATGGTGAAGCTGTTTAATGAGAGGATGGCGAACAGTCACTTGTGACAATGATCATGTCCATCTGTGATTACACAGATCCATCATCAAAGTGTGCTAAGTGGGGCTTGAGCTTGAACTTATTCTTGGGATGGAATGATTTTTTAAGATAGTACTCGAATCTATCCCAAAGATAAGGAAATTTCATCTGGCTTTTCGGAGCTTGAAACTGCAAATGACGGAAGCACTGCCAAAAATCCATAGGCGATTCATGTGGAGTGTTTTGTTGTTGTAACAGTTTCTGGTCAATATGTTTTATATAAAAATGATATAAATTATCTTCAATGAGATCACAAAGGTTCTCAAGTGAGTGTACGTTGTCAACTGGTAGGTTGCACAACCATTGATTAGAGGTTCGCCAAGTGTGTATGCAAGCACTAGGCTAGTCTGTTCATCAGAACAACCTTCGTCCTTGTGAAGCAAGGCGAGGAAGTCATGTAGGAACTCAGACCAGGCCACTTCGCCTTCACCATCATACGTGTATGTGGACAAGAGATAAAAAAATTCCCTCATGATGGTAATAGATTCATCATGCAAAAAACATCTTGGAGGGAGGAGAGTGTAAGACTCCATGATAGATATGCAAAGGTTAAAAATAGGTGATGAGTGCTCAACTTGTCATCTCACCCTCCTTCTAGCACCAAAAATGTTGATGGTGTTGGACCTGTCAACATGTCAAGGGTTTTCCCAGGTAAGAATTCCCAATTAGACCTCAGACCATTTGGTGTAGGAGTCCCAACAGTGGACCGCACGGTAATGCCTTGACCATAATTTTTCACAAAGGAAAATAAGATGTCCATGTTGGTAGAAAGGGTGTGACAACTACAGTAAGTCAAGGAAGGTGCATGAGAGGTTCTAACACACGGAAAGTGGGGTGACTGTGCCCCTTGGAAACCTATAATAGTACGTAGCTTGGAAAGGAACACATGAGCAAAGATGTATCACAACATGGAAGGAAAGTTAGCTCGAAATCCAAAGTGATGGTTAAACCAAAAACACATTTCAGAAAGATTCATACATACATATACAAAATAGTCCATACCTACATGTGTAAGCAAACAAATACATATATCATTTACAGTAAACAAGATACTTGGAATACAATACAATATATGCATGAAACATGTTGTCTATGTTATATTAAGAAGTGTAAGTTCCATTCATACAATACATCCATGTCCAACTACTAGTTCCAATAGAGGAACATTATAGCCACAACTGCCTACTCCTCCAAAGAGATATAATAGATCTACGTAGTGGAGAAGCCAAGGCACATTAAAATGCTATCCAATATTTCTCTAATATACTCCTATCAAAGCTTGGCTAACCAAAATCCTTTACAATGAGTTATGAGGTACTATTTATAGCAAAGGGTGGGGTGACCCTTCACATTCCCCTTTGAGACCATTCATCTATCCTCATGACTCTTCAACTACTCTATGGCTGTTACATTCAACTATTGATAGTTGAACTTCCACTTGACAAGACGTTACATTACAATGCACATGTTCCCATGTGAGACAAAAGGGCTTGAGAAATCCATGCAAGACATCAATGACACTCAGACCATCATGGTGAGACCAACTCTTTGACATCCTTGTGATGGTCGAAGGTGATGAGCTGATGCCAAGTTTGGTTGTCCATGTGCTCATTGGTGACATCTTGCTGAAGCAAACTCTTAGCTTCGTGCACCCAGGTGCACTGATATGGGTCCTCTATCCAACTCATCTGATAGCATGTACATGGTCATCCTGGTGTGATCGTGGTGTGACTAGACCAACAAGATGTTGATGGATAGTGTCTACATTGCTCCCCAATAATGGCTAGTGGCCATGCACATAAACTTGTCGAAATACATGTTCAGCTCTACTTGGACTTACTTCTTGTCTTCACCTCGGTGAGTGTGCCAAATGGGTGGGATCGCATGCTTGCACACAATGACATGCAAGATGTTGCATTCCCTTGCATGCGATCAACAACACTTCTCACCTTGTCTAATCTGTGCCAGCTGTTGGGATGGATCCATAAATTGTACAAGCACAATTTCATCCATTTGTTCATGTTGCATCCCCCACTGTACCCGTTCCTGCTACAACTCATTCTCTCATCTATGCAGCTCCTATTCCTCCTTTAGTTGTTGCTTCAACACATGCAACTCCTTCTATGTTTTGTTCTCTACCTTCACGCAATATTCATGTCATGCCATCACCTCATAACCTGAGTCTCCAAAGTTTATTTCATCACAAGTGGATCTTCTTGAGATGACAACTCTATTCTGCCTCTGTGTTGTCAACAACCTTCCTCTTGTGTTCATTGCATCTGGTATGCTTCATTAAGTTGTTGTTGATGGTGATGCTTGCTTGTGATGTTGCTGCCATCATAACTTCATGTCCTTGTTGAAAAACAACTTGGTGTCTTTGTGGGTAGGCAAGTTCATAGACACTTGACTGATTGCATCCCCAAGTGTGCTCTGAATGGTGTCTTCAACTCTTCTCTCCTAAAAATGATTGTACCTATGCTTCTGAGAGGCATATGAACACTTGCAATACCTAGCGAGATGAAAACATTCTTGGAAAGCAAGCTGTCAATCAAAAGCCAAGACAAACTTGAGAAATGACTTGCAACATGCCTATGTGATTGATCATGGAGGTTGTGCAATTTCCGTCAGGATGTTGGGAGACTGACTGCCAAAACTATGCAAGGCACAGTTTGGGCTATTAGGAGTCTAACTAATTGTTGGAACTACACAATGCACTGTCTAGCCTAGCCTACTAAGAAGTGAAACTATGCAATGTGCAATTTCAGTCAGTAGTGACATGCAACCAGCAAACTGCATTGTTCAGTTTCTCGAGCCAATAGGACACTACCTCCAAGAATTGTGCAATGTAAGCCTAGAGGGAAGGAAAAGCCTTCACTTCTAGAAATGTATATTGCTAGCCTGACCAGGCATGGTCTGAGCCATGTAAGCCCAGTCTAGTCGACGGGCAACTGAAAGCATGACAAGTATGAATGCATGATGAGATGAGTGCAAACAAGAGTGAATGGTAATTCATGCAAACAACAAGTGCAGGATTTAGAAAGTGGGAAAGCATGCACCTACGTGAAGCAAGTCATTGCAACAATGACCGTCCATGAAAGAACAGTTTCATGCATGCGACAACAGTGAGATGTTAACAAAAACTGAAATGGTGCTAGTAAAAGCTAGTATGCATGTAAACAATAGCAAGCACTCATTGAAATCAGGCAGACAACACTCACATAATGAGAAACATAAAAAGCAATAGAAACCCAGTGTAAGTCATGAATAGCAGGCTTACCCCAAGAAAATTGAGTTGAATTTTCCGATGACTCCTAGATGCAATGTGGGATGTCAGAGCTGCAAGGGTGATGCAAGGAAAGAGCTTTGCAGCATCCAGTTCATGAGTTTTGATAAAATGAAAGATGTGACATGCATGCCACAAATCTAGGAAGGCCGACACTTGGTGGGATGTTTTTGAAACGATCCTTGCATGCAACCTCCAGCTGCTAAAAGTAGATCCTTGAATCAAGGGATGCCTTTGCATGTTGCCTTGAGAGAAGCAGTCCATGCATGAAAATTAGTCTTTCTCTGTCCTGAAGGGAACCAGTCAAACTAACTACACATGAAATAGTTTGCTTAGCCGAGGGGGAAAAATGCACATTTCTGGGAGGGAAATGGGTTGGCTACCCATAAGCTTTATGCAATTTCTGGGCAAAGTAGCTCACTTTTTCCCAGGATTGTGCAATTTCTGAGCTGAGCAGCACTGCTGGGACGAATTGTAATTTTTCCAATGAATAGTGACAGGCATATTTGCGCAATTCTAGAGCCCAATAGGTTGCCAAAAAGAATTGCACAATTTCTGGAGGGAAGGTTGGCTCCCCTCCAAAATTGTGCATTTCCTTGAGGGAGCTACTCAGTCTATAGTTGGACCAAGTCTGGAGAAACAACCTATGAGGGGGATGCAAAGAGCTCTAATGCATAGGTTGACAATCTGATAGAAAATCACTAAAGCTTGTGTACTTCACAAGGCAAGACATGTTTTTGTGGAAGGTTGGTAGGGAGGCTCCAAAATGAAGCTAAGGAAAAAATTGGAGCGTGGTTGTAGCCACTACAATAGAGCCACCAACCTCCAACCTCTCCTTAATCACCCACTAGATGGAAGCACCAATTCCCTAAGATGTAGGCCCCAACCCACACTCATTAAGGAAACTAATACTCAATGTAAATGGTATTCTCTCTACATATTTTCAGCTCTGCTATCATTCACTTGGCCCTATGTTCTCCTCTGCATTTGAACTTATATTTTTCTTAGTAGAATTCACTTTACTGAAGCCACACAATAGTTAGTCCACACTACAACAACATTCAGTTCTTTTACTCTCATCCCTCAGATAATAAACACTCAATAGCTCTCTACCTTGACTAGTTCTCAAGAACTCTTGACCTTTCTTTTTTGCATATGAACTCTCTGCCTCTCACAACTACACACACAGTCACACTGAGATCTCTACTCAACCTACAATGATGCTACATACCCCAACTACACAATTACAATCCTTAATTTTTTCCTCCGCTACAAGGGGAATAATGCTATCTCTATTAGCCATCATTCTGTCATCCACTCTACCTGATAGTATACTCAGACATGCCTTCCCATTTTAATTTTGGGCCTCTACAATAAAATTAATTCTAAGAATGGGCACCTAAGCATTTATCCATCCTAAGAATTAATCCTCAGTCAAATTGTTTACTATAGCAAGGAATTACATGCTTATTAATTTTCCAGAGTGCCTTTTCCAGATTGTACTTCAGACATGGCTTCTCTAAGCTATGGTCAAATCTCCATTCATCCAAAGGTGATTTCTCTCATTTAATTCTTCCTTACATGCAAGGAAGAAAAGAAATGACTACATATATATAAATCAGGCTCTTAAATTCAATTTGTAATCATGTTCCTTGATCCAACAATCCTTGTAGTTTTCCTTGACACTAAATTGTAGATCTAGCTTCCAACCTATTCTTATCTGCAGGCACTAAGCACTTAGCCCAAAATTCTTTTTCATTTCATTTGGCCAAAAACGCCCTTGGTCACAATAGCACGCAAGACCTTCACAAAACCATGACCTGGATATGTCTTCCATAATTTGACAGAACTGTTAACTATTAGTGAACAATTTCATCTCTCAACTTTGTTGTCTTGACCAATACTCCCAACAAACCTTTCTTTTCCTTTCGGGTGAACCTTCTGAGATTAATTTTGTCTCCCGGGCCCATTACCCTGACCAAAACTCATGGCATGCCTTTTCTTTCCCTCCAATGAAAACCTTCTAGGGATTTCCTTCACTCATTTTCCTTCCAGGATTTACCCTCTGGGATTTACCTTTTGGAATCAAGTATCCATCTCCAGGCCCATTATCCTAGCCAAAACTCCTGGCATGACTAATTTTTTTCTCTGGGGTGAACCTTTTGGGATTTTCCTTCTAGGATTTATCATCCAAGATTTTCCTTTCAGGGTTTTCCTTCCAAGATTTATCTTTTGGGAAGGCCCTTTTGGATTCTCATCATGTTGACGTAACCAATGCTACCTGGTGCCATTTGAGTGGTGACACATGTCATTCATATTTGGCCCAATATGGTGCCCAATGTTAGTGTCGGTATCTTCATCCCTCCATCAGAGATCAAATTCTCTTGTTGCATTGCATGTTAGTTGTCTCGCTCAGTCAGCTGCATTCCATTAGGAGCATGGATCATCTTATAGTAGTGGCTTGTTGTACATTTTCCCTCATGTCCTTTACCTGCTAGCCCATTTTCATTCATCAAAATCATCTGCAGTCACTTTTTGTCTTCAAATTTGTAAAAGTCTTTTCTAGGATTTCAGTTTCATTAGGTTTAGGTTTTGATCAAAAACCTATCCAAAATTTCCAATAGCAGTAAGTAGGTGCATAAGGAGGCTGAATAAAGTTCTAGTACCAATAAATTTCACTCGGAAATGTATTTTTCCTCAAAACTCTATTTTGAGGAGAAACATAGTATTTTAGGTTTTTATTGTATAAATTCATGTATTTTCAGTTCTCTTGTATGTAAATCACCTTAGTGGAAACCTTGGTCACCTTGCCAAGCCTCAGTAGCTCCATCCCCTACAAGGAAAACAAAAAAAAAGTCATTCAGTTCATCGAAAGGCTCAAATAAAGTGAACTGCTCAAAAAACAGAGTTGAAAAGTCAAGTCACATTGCAAACATTATAAAAGTTGGTTTTTTTTTAATCAAAAATTAAAAATCACTTATATATAAATAATTTTTTACAATTCAAAAGCTCATTGGCATTCCAAGAAGAAATAGTGAGAAAAGTGAAAACCGTGTTGGAAAAAGGAGAGCAAATCGCAACAAAGGCATTCAGTTTTGGAGGCGCAACACACTGGGCGAGAGGTGCGGTGCATACAAGAGGTGCGGCACATTGGGTTTGAGGCATGGCGCATAGAGTTGCCAAGCCCAATTTTCTCAAAAACTCCCTCAAATTGCCAAAATCACTCAAATATTCTAGTGTGCAAGTCAAGATCTTTTCCTTGCTAGTGAAAGAGTTTTTCTTAAAATTTATGGTGGTTATGTAAAAGAAAAATCAAATCCTACTTCCTTGCCATTTCTCAAGAAACCATTGCCTAGGGTTTGCATTAATCATTTTGACTGCCAAGTTCATTCTACCACTCTCTCACTTTTTCACTCCTCCATTTATTTTCCCAGCTTATCCACCCATTCCCTAACTCCCATATTCCCAAAAATCATTTACCCCTATCCCCAGATCCCACTTTCCCAAATCCTAACTATAAATCCCCAAACCCTAATTACCATCCCTAAGCTTACATATTACTCCCTAATCCCTTATTTCCCAAAGAAAACCATATCCTAACAGTCCCAAAACCCCTCATACTCTCTCCCCCCATAGTCCCTCATATATTTTTACCCTTGGTGGCAGAAAATTAAAAACACCATAAATCTCCTACTACTCATCAAGAGAAACTCACCCATTAGCAAACATGGAGTCTGATCCTTCATATGACCGTGATGAAGAGACACACAGTGACTCTCCTACCAAAATACATGCACCAGGGAGACCTCACAAAGGTGGAAAACATATACAGGAGGAGCCTACTACACTTTCCAAGCTACAGGCCTTCCCTCTCACTATCACATGTTTCCACACCAATCCTGTTATGAGTTCTGTGAGATGGTTGCTAGAGTCCAGTATCATCATGAGTTGGCCCGGTTGTTTGTGCTTCATCTACATAATGGCCAAGCCACCCTAGCTGGTGTAACATTCACTGTAACACCAGAGTCTATTTCTCTAGCAACCAGCATTCCTAATATTGGAGAGCAATGGAACAAAAGGTAGAAAATTGACAAGGAACATTATGAACCATACATCAAGCCCGGTTATTTGAGACAACTCAGCAAAGTTTTTCCTTTTTGGTACCTGAAAGATTCATATGCTCCTTTAATGAAACTGATAATGAAATATTTTAGCTACGAGGACCGGTTTTCTCGCCTATATGCTTATCATATCAAACTGTTGATGCATTTTACTAGAGAGAGAATGATGAATCTCCCCTACTTCATGTGCCAAAATATTGAGAAGATGACACCCTAGTACAACAAAAGACACCCTAGCAATAGTTTAATAGTATATATCATTTTTCTCTCATTAAGATCATAGTCATACATCAGCTGGGTTTGCAGGGCATCTCATGGGAGGATTTCATTTCTCATGAGTTCTTCACAGCTCCTCAGGGACCTCCAGAGGCTTTTCATGAGATAGGTGGACCTTCACATCAGGAAGAGGGTCATGAGACACAAACCACTAGTATGTCGGTGTTTATCACTTATCAAAAGGGCACTAGACGGTTGTTTGCAGCAACAAAGCGAGTATTATCTCCACCTGGGGTGGAATGGGTCTCTCTTCCTTCATTAGCATAACAGGTTCACGACAAAGGCAAGAGGCCATTACAGGATGAGGGGCCTTCAGGTGAGCAGGAGACCGATTTCATTCTCACTGAGGGTGATGATACTGATTTGGGCTCACAAAGCTCAAAGCTCAAAGAGGTCATCCAGGAGCAACATGAGGACTACTTTGTCCCTTAACTTGGAAAGCGCTAAGTGGATAATAAAGTGCCTGGAGCAAAGAAACAAGTAGCTTGAATATTAGCAAATGATTATGGAATTGAAAAACATATGAGAAAACCACCACGCTGCCAAAAGGAGGAAGGTGAAGCTCACGTCACTTGAGCAAGAAATCAATGCCGATCAAGAATCATGGCTTGAGAGAGTGAATATCCACTTAGAAATGTTGCTAGAGAAGGCTAACAAGGAGAAAGAAATGTTGAGGCATATGGCCTACCATTACATGGCGAGGAATAAAAGTTGCAAGGCAAGAATTAGAAGCTTGAAAGCAAAATTGAAAAGGGCACCGAGGAGGCAAAAGGAGCAAGATAGACTTCATATATTGGCTGAGGCTTCCTTGGCCCAACTCAGCTCTTGATGGGGAAGACTCAGCCCAAATTTCAAAAAATTTGGGATACTTGTTGCATTTTTTAAATTTTTGGGCTAAAACACAAAATTTTCTACCCTATGCACCGCACCACCTGGCACTTGCTTTTGATGGGAGCCTCCAAATGAAACAAACTCAGAATTTTTGGATTTGGCATGAAAAATATGTTTTCCTACCAGTAGAAAAGAAATTTTGATAGGTTTTGAGCACTCAAAAAGGTCAAAAACACCCAAAAAATGACTTTACTACCCCTATTTTGACACACATGAAGCAGTGTTGGGAGAACTTAGATTTGGAGGGGCAAATGGAGGCCAAATTCAAAAATTCCACTTGTTCTAGAAAGTAGACAAGTAGAAATTTCAAAAAATAATGCTTGGAGAAAATTTGGACACTGGGAAGGCCTCAAAAAGTGGCTGCAAATAGGCGCTACGCATAGGGAAATCAGCACAGTGTATTGGTAAATTTTGCTTAGTTTGACCAAGAATACTCTGTTTTTCGCCTACCCTCTTGACAGTTTGACTTTTCTCCTTATTAATGTCAAAATTATGATGTAATTTAATGTAAATGAATGGGTATTGATTTAATTATGTCAAATTTTCACTTATGGAGGTAGATTCATCTATCAAAAAGTAGTTTGCAACTGAATGAATCAGTTCCCTAGTTTCTAGAGGCAAGTTGTTCCACTGCCTAATTTCTAGTTCTCAGTTTAGAATTAGTTGGAACAACTCCTAAACTTGTGAGCTCGACCCCTAGAAGTGAGGATGAGTTATGGTTTGTCTATATCTTGTGATTTTTCAGTCATTAGCAGGGTTGGACTTTTGAGAAAGCTTGGAGCTTCATTGTATACTCATATCAGCAGTTTTGGCTAAGGAAAAGAGACCAGGGTTTGCAGCACTCTTTGGGATTCATGTGGCATTTTGTTTTGGTATAGTGATTTCTTCTATAGTTTTGAATTTACTTATGTGTTATGTACACCATTATCTATCTTGTTTCTTCTTAACTAAATCAAACAAGGGTAAAGGTAGAATCCATTTAAATTGCAGTGCTCTACCTAGGGTTTGCTTTAGTTTTTGATGTTTTCAACTATTTGAAGAGGATTCCTAAGTTTTCTTGCCCTCTTCAACTCGTCACCTATCTAATCTCTCCATCTCATTCAATTTCAAGTTCCAAATCAATTTCCTACCTTGCCCCATTGAGATCTCTGCAAAACTGAGTCTCATTCCCCGCACCCGAAATCTGCCTTTCCATTTGAGCCAACAAAAACATCGTTAAATTCAATCAAACTCTTTTGCACACACACCTAGCCTAAAATCAATCTTCATTCAAGTCATCTCAAGCCTCATTGATTATTTTTGCTGAGATTGACCAGGAGAGAGCCCTCTCTCGACTTGGTAGGGCTAGCTACCAGGTTAAGCATGCTTTGATGTTACCCTAGATCCTACCTTTCTCAGCCTGAGGTAGATTTAGGCCCTAACACCAAAAAGATGAAATATGCACACCACATTTCCTTTGTACTGACATCATCTCATGCCTATAAAATGTTGCACATTCATGTTAGAGGGGAGAGAGAAAAGGGTCTTGGGCCTTGAGTTTTTCAACCAATTCCTTTGTTAAGTTTTCTACAGAAAAACTACGAGGTTCAAGCTTTTACACTTCACTACTCTCCATTTCTATGTTATTGCCACAATAACATGCCATTTACCATCTCGAGCCCTCAAATTCTATGTCCACTATGTTTCTTTCGAGGTAGTTGTCCTAGGCTATTACCAGCCTAGGTTCTAGCCATTTTGGGTACTCCCTTATGTGCTCACATTGAACCATCTAGGGTAAACTTCCATTGACATGAGCTATGCAATGGGTGTGCCTCTGGGCCAATAAAAATTCTTCTATTGTAGTGTTATTAAGCAATGTTTTCCTAGCTCTCCTTTACCAACTTCGCTACCTACTCTTACAACTATGTTCAACTGCCAAACTTGGTCTCCAGTTTGACCCTTGCCACCTTTACCTCAACCCATTTGAATTTTTAGGTGCCTACCTTTGACTGGAAATAACTCCCAATCTATGAGGCCATTTGCAGACTTCAATATACCACTGGAAAGCCCTTTTAAAGCATTGTCCAACTATTCAACTTTTAGGACACTTTGAGATAAAATCCTAAGGCATAAATTACTTCAAGTACTAAACCAACAAACCATTATACCGCTAATATTTTATAGCTTCTCCACATATCCTACTACTATGATAGTTCTCTACCAAAGCCTGCAAAAACCATGGGACTCCCTGTGGTGCAAGTACATTCTCAGTGCAAACACAAACAATTCCTCTAGCCTGAGAGAGCATTTCTAGCCATAAACAAAACAATCTATGGAAAATCTCCTTAAGCTAGAATAAGAGGGCCTACCTCTTAGAACACTATTCCACTAGGTGATGATCCTACTTCCTCACTCTCAATATCCTTTGTTTCCTTCCTTCAAATACCTGAAATAAGAAAACAATAACATCAACAAACGTGATAACATACAATATTGTATTCAGCCTACTTAATAGGTCAAGGAACATTAAGCCATAAAGATGTAAAATGACACTTCATGTAGGAAATCAATCAATATTTTCATTTATATAAATCAGAAAGAGATTACAATCGGTGCCTTGAAATTGATGGTATCCACTGACGTATCCAGGTTCCCACACCTCTGCTAGCACTTCATGGATAGCCTCATGGAAGTTTTAAGGCTTGTTTCCCTCTAGTATCAAACCAAACCAAAGTCATACTATTCTCCCTCAAACATACACTAGAAAGCTACAAGCTATAGATGACTTGTTGATTATTCAAACTTACTCCAAAACTCCAGCTAGCTTTTTCTTGGGAAAGAGAGAGGTTTATATAACTTGGATGGATGGGAAATGGTTCCTCTCATCATGGGAGAAGGTCTTATCTCTTGAGGTTGTTCCATCCTAATAGGGGAAAGGAGCCCAAACTAAATTCCTCGGCTCCATAGCCCAACCATCTACCAGACCTCCATTACAAATCTTCTAGACATGGAAGCTTCAGCTCCTTATTTAAAAAAACTTCCAAAAGAGGATTGATGTGACTGGAAAAGGGCTCAGTCACTCCATGCAGTGCGAGGGTTAGTTTAATCTCTGCAAATCGGTGCAAGGAGGAAACTAGTTAGTAACATTGGTCTTGTAAACTAGGATAAAAGGAAGATTCTTGTGGAATGATGCAAGGGGGGATTATTCTACTCATGAAGAGGGACATACTCGGAGTTTCTTCATGATGGGAAAGCATGTTGGGTACACTATAGAGGTCCACTTGATAAATAGTTAATTAATTTGAGATATAGTTAATTAATCTAACCACTTGATAAATAAAGATATTTAATCATTACTAATAATATTTCCCTCTCAAAAATATAATAAATTATTCATAGCAAATATATTTTGATTTAGTCTATAATACTTTATTATTTTTTCAATCTAAATCTATCTAAATATTTTGTTATAAATAAAAGGTTTTTCTCCTCATTCTTCACCATGACCATTCTCATCGTCCCTATTATCATCATGTGACATTTGAGCTCCCATATTTGAGTTCAAGCCTCCCTTACCACTTTTTTCCCATAGCATAAATTGAGAGAAGGAGTTGAAGCTAAAGTGAACAGTATCCAAGTACCCATCCCTTAAAGGGGGATTTGCAGACCCAAGTATACATTTACTCCTCATTAGGTTTGACAATTATTATTTTTAATAATAAAGATAATTTTTTGCTATTTCCATTGGGTTCTTAATATATAATTTTTTTGTTATATGCTTTTATATATTTTCATGTTATCTGCTCCAAATTTTTCATCATTTCATTTGCAGGGTTAGTGAGCATATTAGCAGTCATCATTTGTTGTTAGGGTGTTTGTCACCAACAACTTAAGTGGATAATTTTATTACACATTCCAAAACTTTCAATACTAAAAAATGGTGACTCCACTAGGTATTTATTCATCAACAAATGGTGACTCAATTGGTTTAATTCAAAACATTGATAACTTTTGTTTCAACATTTTTTGGGATTTCTACCCTTTGCTGGAAAAATCTTGCTCCTATTGTGTTTCCATATCTTTTTTACCGGTTACAGGTACCAGCCACAAAGGATATGGCACAATATGGAATAGATCTGTTGAGAAAGACCTTCGTTAGGGGATAACACTTTTTGGACCAGTAACTGCATCCTAGAACATGCTTTTTTGATCAGTTTCCACATCAGGTGTATTTAACAAGTCAGAATCCATGTCCTCCTTTTTGCTAGATTTTTCTCATAATTTTCATTTTTTGGCTGAGAGTTTTTCCTATGTGTTGGGAAGGGTTTCCATACTATTCTTGGTCAATCCTAGGCCTATGATATCTTGGTATTTTTCTCATTTTGAGGAAGGAAAAAACACTTTAGGGTTTAGAATACACCGATGCCATTTAGGAGAAATTTTGTTGAGTTAATGAGTATAGTTTATATAACTTTCAACTAATGGTTTCCTACATTATTTCCATAATTTTCCAGTCCCTTTTAGGCCATAATTACAACTCTTTGTTTCCTTCTGAGACTTGTGATGCTTTTCTTTTTAGGATCCTCTTGAGCATCCTCCTTTTTTTGGAGTTTATTTTCTGCTAATTTCCAACACTTTGCCTCTTGTTTTTGTTGGTTTATTTGCATCATTTTAGCATATTTGGCCCTAGATGTCAGTACCTATAGACATTAGATATTTTTGTCAATTCATTCCTTTGGGTCAATTGTTTTTTCCATCACGTTTGTTGCTTCTTCATAGCCATTTTCATTGGAGAATTATGTGCTTCAGCTCACATTTTTTTGTTGTTGTTCATTTCAAGTATTATTTGCAGTTTATGCACTTTATTTTAGAAGCATTGGCATCATAAAACATGCTCAATTAAGTCATCCATTGGCACATTATACATGCACTCACTCCCTAAGAGAATGTGATCTTGGCTACATGCTCCAAGCTAAGACTCCAAACACTCCACATTAGTGATAACTTAACTCACATAGATTAAGGACACTTGGGAAATAAGGCAAAATAATCTAGTAGTTAGCTTTAGGATTTGTGGGATAGGATTCCAAAAACTATTAGGGTCCAACCCTAACCCCCTTATTTATGTAATAAGGTCGAGTCATAGTTATAGCTAGTTAAAGAGTCAATAAAGCCCTTTTTAATAATTGTAAGTGGTTGACCTGCATTTAAAGAAGGGACCACAGTTAGTTGCAAATGGGCCATGGTATTAATAACAACCACGGTACTGACCCATGGTATTGCATGTATGAATCCTATATAAAGGATCAAGACTCCCCTTGAGGAGCATCATGTCTTATTTTGTACTTGAACCCAGCTCTATTGGAGGTTGCCCCCTCGAAGAGGCAAGTGAACATTTCTTTCCTTTCTGAATAATAAAATACATGTTGTTATTTCTTATTGTTCAGTGTTGTAGGTATATTTATTCGTATATTTGGTATTCTGGTATCTTCTCGCATGTCAAGAGCATAACAAGTGGTATCAAAGCACTTTCTAGGGCCGATGGGATCTCCATTTTTAGCAAAAAAAAAAAAAATTGGCTAGAGATATGTTCTGACATATTTAAACCACGAGATCTGTCATTGAGCACATAAACCTACGGATTTGGGGAGGCATGCATGGAGGAAATACAAGAGGTTTTCAAGCTTGTTGGACTCCCTTGTAACCCCTGTGGGTACCCCTTCAAGTAGTAGTGCATTAGATAGAACTGCACACAGATTGTATTCCAAGTACCCTTTGGGTATATTGGGAGCCCCCTAAATTCTCTTGAAACCTCGCCATAGATAAACCATCAGCTGTCTTGCTGATACTGTACACCGAGAACAGCACTCAGGGAGATTATTCGCACGTACGATAAGGTAGTTGGGTTGTATGGCTATGGGTACGATTGATCCTCCTTGGTTAGTGCCCTAAAAGATTGGGCTGAGTACCATTGTCGAACCCTTATATATATTGTGATCTATAGCACCTAACACTCCTTGAGACCATAGTTCCCTCATCTCTCTCTAGATCATGTATCATCTTTGCCAGATCATATCTAGTAGATTGGGTTCTGTCGTAGCCACAACAATCAATTCCGCCATTCAAATCTATCAGATCCTCTAATTAGATCTATCAGATCCACCATTCAGATCCAACAATTAGGGTTTTGTAACAGAAGAAACAATCATATCTACCATTCAGATCTAGCAACAGGGGTTCGATCACTGCCACTTTCCTACTCATACTCTGCAGTTGAGGGTTTTGCCGATAGATTCGACTATTTGTGTGGCTCCTATACCCAAGCGTGATTCTCACAGGACATTGGGCAGAATTAACTTTTCTGGGAATCAGCTGCTACAGTATTCTTAAGCAAGGAGTATGTTAGTTTCAGTGTCTTCACACTGCCATCAGTGATCAAAATCTGCTCTTTGCATTTCATAGTAGGAGTTTCATTTTGATGAGGTTGCATTCCATTAGGTTATGGATCCATTGATGGTAGGTTTTACTTCATTTTTTCCCTCATGATATGTACTTGCTAATCTTCTTTCACACTGTTCAGTCATGATTCATGTTCATTTTCTAGTCCATTTCATCAAATCCTAGGTTTTGGTCTCATTAGGTCTTAGGGTTCCCTCCATGGTCAGTTTCAATGATTATATGTTAATAATGGCCAGCAAGCACATAAGGAGGCCAATAATGATGGGTAAATTCATAATTGTTATTTTGAAAGTTTAATGTAGTTCTCACCTCAAAACTTGTTTTGAGGTGAAAATAGAGTATTATTTTTTTTTCTTTCATCATGATGTAATTTTATTATTTCTACATGTAATATTTGTTCCCAAGCTCCTCCTAAACCTTGTGATGCTGCCAAGTACCTACCACTTCAAAAATCAAGTGATTTTGAGCATTAGTTCATTTTCCAAGCAAAAGAAAACAAGCATGAAACGCAGAGCATTATAAAAGACAAATAGACATTATAAAAGTGGGTTTTCACAAACAAAAAATGAAAAGGTGAAACCATATAAACCCATCCTCTTATTTTTCATCCCATTGTGTCATTATTGAAGATTAAAGAGCCAAGAAGAGAGCAAAGGTCGATTTTCAAGTGTTATTGAGAAAAAAGACAAAAAGCATTGCATTTTTGCAGTTTTGGATCGGTGTTGCACTTTTGAGGGGTCGCGTTGCGCTTTTGGAGATTTTTCCCAGTGTAAAAATACACCAGGGCTGCGCTTTCAGGCCGGTGTTACGCTTATGTAGGTGGCGCTGCACTTTGTCCAACAGAGCCCCAAATCATCACAAAATGCCAATTCCACCTCAAATTTGCCAAATTTACCTCTTTTTCAAGTAAGTACATCAAAATCTCTTGGGGTTTATGGTTTTTACATCAATTTTTTTGTGATTTTTCACTCTTAAAATCAAAACCCTAGTTTCTCTACAAATTGTCTCATAAATTAAAATCCTCTCTCCACTATTGTTTTCTTACTCTATCCACTTTTTATTTCTCTCTAAACTTCACTCACACTCTCCCTAAACCCCACTCCCACATACATTCTCCCTAAACCTTATTCTCACACTCTTCCCAAACCACCTCATCCATACACTCTACCCATTCCATTCCTCCACATCAATTATCCACAACTATCCAGATATAACCATATTGTTCAAAGCCAAAGGAAAATGATGGAAAAAGATAGTGATTATGAGTATGAAGAAGAGAAACTTAGTGACGGCTCCATGGAGAGACTTAGAAAATAGAGGAAGCCTCATAAAGGAGGAAAAATCATCAGAGAGGAGCCCACTAGATTGAGGGAATTACAGGCATGCCCACTTGTAGTTTCTTGTTTCAGGCATCAACCATGTTTTGAATTTTGTGAAATGGTGGACAGAGTTTAGTTTCACCATGAGTTGGCCATACTTTTTGTGACTCATTTGCATAACAATGAGGTGACACTTGCCAAACTAACCTTCACAATTTCATCAGTTCTCATTTCAAAGGCCACTAGAATCCAAACTGTTGGGGAGAGATAGTACAAAAGTCAGGACCTTGATGAGAGTTACTATGAGCCTTATATTAAGGGTAAATATAGACATCAAGTGAAGAGGTTATTCCCCTTTAATTTTTGAAAAACGGGTATGTTCCTTTGATGAAAATTATTATCAAGTACTTCACTTGTGAAGGTAGGTTCTCCTGGTTGTATGCCTATCATATTAGACTCCTCATGCATTTCACTAGAGTAAAGATGCTAAATCTGGCTTACTTCATGTTTAGAAATATTGAGAAAATGGCACATATTGTACAGGGAAATCATACCCCCAGCAGTTGAACAACATTTATCATTACTCTTTAATTAAAATCATTGTTCTACACTAGCTTAGCCTTCTTAACATTCCATGGGAGACTTTCATTTCTCATGAGATGTTCAAGGGCCATCAAATCTTCTCACAAGTGCATTAGGAAGAAGGTGGACCTTTTAGCCATGGAGAAACAAGGGAAGAGACCAAGGAAACCAAACCTGTTGAGGTGCCAGTGTATTTAACATATCATAGAGGCACAAAGAGACCTTTTGCAGCTACTAAGCAAGTGTTTGCTCCACAGGTTGTGGAAGGGGCCTTGCCTTCATCATCAGTCCACAGGCAAATGTTATCTCCACAAGGTGTGAAAGGGGCTTTGCCTTCGTCATCAACAAAACAGGGGCAGGTTGAGCAGTCAAACAAAGGCAAGGAAAAGGTGCAAGAGGAGGATCTTGGTGATGAGTAGGAAAGAGATTTTGACCTTATTGAGCATGAGGAGCCACAACAACGCTTCACTCATCATGGAAGTGGCATTATTGTCTTGGAGGCTTAAGATGAAAACACCATCAAAGACCTCATCATTCAAGAAAGAGAAGCTGGAATACAATCCATGGTGGACAACTTAGAAAGAGCCAAGTTCATCATCAGGTATTTAGAGCAGGAAAAAAAACAATTGAGTGACAAACAAGTCCTCATGGAGTTGCAAATGATCAAAGCAAACATGCAAATGGCTAAAGAGGCTCATGTCAATTTTACTCACAGTGAGCAAGAGATTGAGAATGATAGGGAAACATGGCTTGAGAGGGTCAACATACATCTTGAAGGGTTGATTGAGAAGGCCAACAGGGATAAGAAGATGCTCTATCACATGGCCTACCATTACATGACCCGCAACAAAATCTGCAATATGAGGATTATGAAGCTAAAAGCTAGGTTGACGAGGGCCTTAGAGGGAAAGAAAGAGAAATATAGGTTGGAAATATTAGCTGAAGCCTCACTAGCCCATCAAAGTAGTTTATGGTGGTGTCCCATGCAAAATTTGGGCAAGTTTTGGAGACTTTTTTCATTTTTCAATTTTTGAAATTTTCAACACAGAAAACTGGCGGTGGCGCTGCACTCTTTCTTGGAGCATCAGATGGAGAAAAATTTTGTATTTTTATATTCAGCATGATGAGAACATACATCTTGGAAAGTTTCATAAGTTTTGGAGCAAATCTGGGTCACCAAAAGGTCCAAAAACTACCAAAAAATGACCTCTCTGCCTCATTTTGGACACACAGAAATGGTCTTGGGAGATTCAAGTTTTGAGGGGGCAAATGACCTCCAAATTAAAAAATTCAAGTTGTTCCAGAAACTAGACTTGAAGACCTTTCCCATGAGCTATCTTGGCCTCAATTATATTAAGGGGAAGGCCTCCAAAAGTAGGTGGAAAGTGGCACTACACTTTTGACGAGTGGCGTTGCACTTTTGACCAATTTTCCCAAAAAATCCAAAATTCGCCTGCTTTCATTGAAAATTCACTTTCTTTCTCCTTTTTAGTGTTAGTATCTTCATCCCTCTGTCAGAGATCAAATCCTCTTGTTTCATTTCATATTAGGTGTCTCGCCCAGTCATCTTCATTCCATTAGGTGCATGGATCATCTGACAGGAGTGGCTTTCCTACAATTTCCCTCATGTCATTTACCTGCTGGTTCATGTTTGCTCATCAAAAAGAATATACAGTCTGCTTTTTGTCTTAAAGGTTGCAAAAGTCTTTTTATGGTTTCATTCTCATTTAGGTCTAGGGTTTCATTAGGGTTTCACCCAAAATTGTTTCAAAGTGTCCAATAACAACCTGCAGGCACATGAGGAGGTTCCAACATCAATAAGATTCGTCATCAAGTGTTTAGAGATGTGTCTTTCCTCAAAACAGAGTTTTGAGGAAAAACATAGTATTATTGTTTTTATTGTACAAAAATCATATAATGTTATTTCCTTCATATGTAAATTACTTCCCCTGCAACCCTGGTTTCTTTACTTAGCCCCAGTAGCTCCAATCACCTACAAAACAAACAAAGCACAGGTCATTTAGTTCATCACACAGCTAAAAAGGAGTGAAAAAGTCCAAAAACAGAGTTAAAAAAATAAAGTCATTTCAAAACATTGTAAAAATGGGTTTTGTGAGCCAAAAATTTAAAAGCTCTTTGTTTATAAGCTATTTCTTCATTTGAAAAGTTCATTTGCAAAGTAGAAGCAGGGTAAAGTGATTTTGGTGAACAAGTGAGAAATTTTGGTGAAAATCGCTCCAGGTCACTGGGTGCGGCACACTGGGCAGGAGGCACGGCGCATAGAACCGGCGTAGCGCAATGGGCCTCAGACTCCAATTCAGTTTTGCACAGGTGCGGCGCATATATTGGGTGCGACACATTGGGTTTTTTGCATGGCGCACACAGCCAGGAAGCCCGAAAACTGCCAAACTTGCTCCAAAATCACCCGAAATGCATGGATTGCCATCGATAAAAGTAGGTTGAGCTTATATCATAGTTTTTCATCCAAGATTGCTAGTTGCTTCATGGTGGTTGATGTATGGAAAAGTGTTTAAAGGAAAACAAACCCTATCTCTTCAAAATTTTCAAGGGAGATTGTTGCTAGGGTTTTGTATTGACTATTTTTCTACCAAGTATCCCCTCACCTCATCACTCCCTTATTCCACACTTCCCTTGTTTTCTATATTCCCCAAGTTCACATACCCCTTAATTCACTAATCCTATACCCCTACTCCCGTTTCCTAAAACCCAAATACAAATTCCCAAACCCTAACCCCATACCAAAAAATTCCTAAATCATTCCCTAATTCCCCATTTCTCTTAACTAAACTCTACCTCAAACAGTCCCTAAAATCCTTCATATTTCCCTCCCCCTATAGTCCCCTATATCACTATTTTCCCTTGGTGGCAAATGTCAAAAACATCACAATCACATATTTTTCATCAAGGCAGCTCTAAGAAAGTTTATCCACTAGCAGAGATGGCATCTGATCCCTCTTATGATTATGAAGAGGAGACACACAGTGACTCACCAACAGAGGTACATGCACCCAGGAGGCCTCATAGAGGTGGAAAACATATTTGAGAGGAACCAACCACCCTTGTTGAGTTACAGGCTTGCCCACTTGCCATATCTTGTTTCCAACACCAGTCCTGCTATGAGTTTTGTGAGAAGGTTGCTAGCATTCAATTTCACCATGAGTTGGCCCACTTATTTGTGCTGCATTTACATGATGGTCAGGCCACACTAGCTGGTGTCACTTTCACATTAATACCAAAATCCATTTCACTAGCAACCAGTATTCCCAACATTGGAGAGCCATTGAACAAGAGGCAGCAAATTGACTGGCAGTATTATGAACCATACATAAAGCCCGGCTTCTTGAGATAGCTCAAGAGAGTGTTTCCTTTTTGGTACCTCAAAGATGAATATGCTCCTTTAATGAAATTGATCATGAAGTTCTTCAGTTGTGAGGGTTGCTTCTCCCATTTGTATGCTTATCATATTAGGCTATTTATGCACATTACCCAGGTACAGATGATGAACATCCCTTACTTCATGTGTCAAAATATCGAGAAAATGAGCACTCTAGTGTAGCACAAGACCCCTAAGCAGCAGTTTAATAGTATTTATCATTTTTCTCTTATTAAAATTGTGGTTATTCATCAGCTTGGATTGCAGGGCATCACTTGGGATGATTTAATCTCTCATGAGTTTTTCAGAGCTCCTCAGGGACCTACCGAGGTTTTGCATGAGACAATTGGACCTTCTTATCAGCATGAGGGTCACGAGACACATGTTGCTAGTATGCCAGTTTTGATTACTTATTAGAAGGGCACTAGGCAGTTGTTCGCAGCAGTAAAGCGAGTATTATCTCCATCTGGGGTGGAAGGGGTCTCGCTTCCATCATCAACACAATAGGTTTAGGACAAAGGCAAGAAGCCAATGTAGGATGAGGATCCTTCAGGTGAGCGGGACTTTATTCTTATTGAGGATGATGATACAAACATGGGCTCGCAAAGCAAAAATCTCAAAGAGATCATCCAAGAGAAACAGACAGACATCAAAGCCTTATCCCTCAACTTTGAGGGGGCTAAGTGGATAATAAAATACTTCGAGAAAAGGAATAGGCAGCTTGAAGATCATCAAGTGATCATGGAGTTACAAAACATTTAGGAGAACCACCAAGCTGCCCAAAGAAGGAGGGTGGAGTTTACTTCACTAGAGCAGGAGATCAATGCCGATCGGGAGTCTTGGCTCGAGGGAGTCAATATTCGCTTAGAGAGATTGTTGCAGAATGCTAACAAGGAGAAAAAATTGCTGAGACACATGGCTTTTCATTACATGGCGAGGAACAAGGTTTGCAAGGCACGAATAAGGAGTTTAAAGGCAAAACTGAAGAAGGCTTCAAAGAGGCGAAAGGAGCATGAACAACTTCAGATATTGGATGAGGCTTCCTTGGCCCAACATAGCTCTTGATAGAGAAGACTCAGCCCAAATTTCAAAAAATTTGGAGCACTTTTTGCATTTTTGAACTTTTTTTGGCACAAAAACAGGAAATTTTGCCCTATGTGCTGCGTCACGTGGCGCTCGCTTTTGCTAGGGGGCTCCAAATCCCAAAAAATCAGAATTTTTTGGATTTTACATGAAAATTTATGCTTTCCTACCTATGGCCAAGAAATTTGGGCAGGTTTTGAGCAAGGTCAAAAACACTCAAACAATGACCTCACTGCCCCTATTTTGACACACAGGAAGCAGTCTTGGGAGATTTGATTTCTGATATAGAACATGAAGGCCAAATTGAAAAATTCCACTTGGGTTGGAAATTAGACAGGTATACCTTTACAACAAGCACACTTGAAGCTAATTTTGACACCGAGAAGGCCTCCAAAGTGGGTCCAAACAGGCGCGGCACATAGAGGAAAAATTGCCTGTTTGACCAAGTATTGCTCTGTTTTTCGCGTTTTGGCTAGTTTGACTTTTTCACTTTATTGATTGAAAATTGTGATGTAATTTCATGTAAATTGATGGATCATGATGTAAATATTTTAAATTCTCACTTGGTAAGGTAGATTCATTGGTTAAAATGTTGTTTGAAACTGAATGGATCAGTTCCCTAGTTTCTAGAGGCATGTTGTTCCACTGCCTGATTTCTAGTTCCTAGTTTAGAATTAGTTGGATCAGCTCCTAAACATGTGAGCATGACCCCTAGAGGATAGGATGAGCTATGATTTTTCTATATTATGTGTTTTTTCAGTCATTGGCATGGTTGGACTCTTGAGAAAGTAAGGAGCTTTATTGTACATTCATATCAAAATTTTGGCTAAGGAATTGAGACCAAGATTTGCAATACTCTTTGGGATCTCCGTGGCTTTTGTTTTGGTAAAGTGCTTTCTTATGTATTTGCGAATTTATTCATGTGTTATGTATATCATTTTCTCTCTTATTTCTTCTCAGCTAAATCAAACAAGAGTGTAAGTAGAATACATTGAAATTGCAATGCTCTACTTGAGGTTTGCTTTAGTTTTTGATGTTTTCCACTGTTTGGAGAGGATCCATGGTTTCTCTTGCCCTTTTCAACTCCTCCTCTGTCTGAATCCATCCATCGCACTTGATTTAGAGTGCCAAATTTATTTGCCTACCTTTCCCCCTCGAGATCCCTGCAGGACTGTGCCTCATTCCCCGCACCCAAAATCTGCCTTCTCATCTGAGCCAACAACTCATCAATTCATTCAAACAACTTCTTGTACACATATACCTAGCCTAAGATCAGTAGTTAAATCAGTCATATCAAGCCTTTAGTGAATATAACTCACTAATATTGACCCGGAGAGAGCCCTCTCCTAACCTGGTAGGGCTAGCTACCAGGCTGAGCGTGGTTTGATGTTGGCCCTGGATCCTACCTTTTCAGCCTAAGGTAAATCTAGGCTCTAAAACTCCTCATCGATGTTTTCACTGATGTAATTGATGAAATTTAATGTAAATGTAATGGTAAGTAGTCTTATAAGGTAGAATCATTAGTTAGAGGTGGTTTTAAGGCTAATGAATCAATTTCCATGCTTATAGAGGCAAGTAGTTAGACTGTCTATATTCCTAGTCCATATTTGGAAATGGTTGTAATAGCCCCTCTTCTCATGGATTTGACCCCTGATGGTCAAGATGAGTGGTTTTGATGTCTATATTATGTATTTTCTTTTTCATTGGCAAGGGTTGGATTCACTTGGATGCTCTGAACAATATTGTACATCATTGTAAGTAGTTTGGTAAGGAAATTAATAGGAGTTGCAACTATTTTTATGGGATACCTGTGGTATGGTGATTTTGCAAATTTTTTTCTTTTGTTATCATTTTTTCACATTTTTTATGTACGCCACAATTTGTTTCATTGCTTCTAATTGAATTATATCAAGATAGATAGGTAGAATTCATTGTTTACAATGCTCTGCCTTGAGAAACCATTCAGTATTCTATGTTTCCTACTATTTGAGAAGGATACATGATCTATACATGCCCTCCTCAGCTCCTCACTAGTCTTAGACATCTCACCTCACTCAATTACAAGTGTAAAAGCCTCTACTTACCTTGCCCCATAGAACACCCTGTATTCTGGCCTAATTTCCCATACCCAAATTGCCTAGCTCCATCTGATCCAGCAAAAAACCAACAAATTCAATCAAAATCCTATGAGATAATATACCTAGTCTAAAATCCCATCCGATCCAGTCATTTTGACTTAGATCAATAAAGGAGAGAGCCCTCTCTCGACCTGGTAGGGCTAGCTACCAGGTTAAGCTTGGTTTGTGGTTATCCTTGGATTGCCTTCCTTTACCTTGAGGTCAATCTAGGCTCTAACACAGTAAAACTCCTTTCAGAGTGAAAAAGAAATGAGTCTAAGACCCTCCTAGGATGCTTATAGGAGACTTAGCCCATAAGAATCAGGTCGATGGGCTGAGAAAGGTGTTACCATTCACTTGTCAGCGTCAAAATTTTAGGTGCTCCCAAATATTTTTCACAGTAACAACAATTGCACTGGATCTATGCATGGTACAAACTAGAGCTCAAGCTATGGCCAATGAGAAGATAGAAACCCTTGAAAAAAAGTTGGCGGCATTACCGAAGCAGATCCAGACCTTAAATGACACAATCACAAAGGGTAAGTCGGGGGAACAATCAAAGGCATATGATTTTAATGAAAACCTTGAGGGCGAGTCTAGCCATTCTCTTCACTTCTATGAAAACCACCAACAATCCTAGCCTCGACCACCCAAGTTCGACATGTATAAATTTGATGGCTCTCATCCAACCATATGGTTAGCACAAATGGAGCAATATTTCACATTGAATCACATTAGAGATGATGTGACTAAGCTAAGTGTGGGAAGCCTGTACTTGGACCAAGAAAGATGGCAATGGTGGTAGTGGCATAAATGCTGCTATGTAATGCCAATGAATTGGTAGATATTCTCAAAAGCCCTTTCTAATTGCTTTAACCATGAATATAACTTTTTGGGTCATCTTACTAAGCTCCGAAAAACAAGCATAGTGCAAGAATATATTAAATCCTTTGAAGCATTAGCCTTCCGCACAGGAGGTCTAGCAGATGAATTATAATTGGAACGTTTTGTCAGTGGTCTCAAATATGCCATACAAGCCCACTTCCAACTACAACACCCAGTCTCATGGCTAGCAACTTACAAGATAGCTCGTGAAGTAGAATGCGCATTAGCAGCCTAGTCGACTCGTCCAAATTTCATAGCCAAGGGACACCCCACCCAGGCTTCGAGCACCACCCAAACACTTAAGGTTCAAAAGGTGTCACCAGTGGAAATGGCAGAGAGATGAAAGCAAGGATTGTGTTACTATTGTGATGAGAAAGACTCCCTGGGGCATAAATGTAAGGAACCCAAATTCTTTCAAAGAGATGCTGCTGATCACAGTTCATCTGAGGAAGCCCCACCATTTGAGGGACTAGAGGAGGAAGATAAGGACAACCAGCCAGACAATGAGCCCCCAGCTACACCTGAAGAACCAGTTATCTCTCTTCCTGCTTTGGCAGGAATTTCTTCTCCCCAAACACTCAAAATCAGAGGTTTTATTAAGCATTGCACTATAGAAGTCTTGATTAATAGTGGTATTACGTAGAACTTTATCCACCAAAGAGTCACTGAAGTAGTGCATTGTTTCTTTAGAGAAGTCTCGAATTTCCAGGTCCAAATTGCTGATGGGGGGACAATGAAATGTGAAGGCCGCTATGAAAAATGTCAAACTTCAAATGGGGATTATCACCTAAAGACCCACATGTTTGCCATCAACATGGGTGGGTGTGACATTGTCTTGGGTGCTGAATGGCTCCACACACTTGGCCTAATCACAATGGATTTCTAGGAGTTATATATGATATTTAAGTAGAATAACTACACACATACCCTCCGTGGACTCTAGGCAGGTGTTCCTTCTATCATCAACTCATATAGGATGGAAAATTTGTTAAAAAAGGGCCACCATGGAGGTTATAGCCCAATTTAATGCCATCTAGGCCTTCGAACCCACTTCCCTTCATATTCATCCTGAGATGCAACAGGTCTTTGACAAGCCTCATGAGCTTCCACACTCAAGGGGGGGATATCATCATATCATTACTTTGGTCCTAGGGGAACAACTACCAAATGTGCACCCATATAGATATCCTTTTTCCCAAAAGAATGAAATTGAAAAAATCATCAAGGAACTCCTATAAGTCAGTGTCATTTGTCCTAGCATTAGTCCTTATTCATCACCCGTGGTCATGGTGCTCAAAAAATATGGGGAATGGCATATGTGTCTAGACTTCATGGCCCTCAACAAGCTGATGGTCAAAGACAAATTTCCCATCCTGGTTGTTGATGATTTTCTTAATGAACTAAATGGGGCTCAATTCTTTACTAAGCTCGACCTTCTCTCAGGCTATCACCAAATTTGTGTGAAAGAAGTAGACATTTCAAACACTACTTTCTGAACTCATGAAGGCCATTATGAATTCTTCGTCATGCCATTTGGTCTCTGTAATTCCCCATCCACTTTTTAGAGCCTCATGAATCACCTGCTTAAACCATATCTTAGAAAATTTGTCCTTGTTTTCTTTGATGACATCCTCATCTACAACCTCACATGGGAAAAACATCTTCAACATGTAGATTTTCTCTTGCAACTACTCCAGAAGCATAAATTATTTGTCAAATTGTCCAAGTGCTCTTTTGGCATGGAAGAAGTTGAGTATTTGGGCCACATAGTGTGGCATGAAGGTGTCAAGGTGGATCCCAAAGAGATCTAGGCATAGCAGGATTGTCCATAACCAAAGACCTTGAAGAACTTGAAAGCATGTTTGGGTCTCACTGGCTACTATCACAAATTTTTCCGCAATTATGGTCGCATTACTAGACCCCTCACTCACCTTCTCATGAAAAAGTCATTCCTCTGGAATGACGAAGTGCAACAGGCATTTATCACTCTCAAACGTGCCATGTGTTCCACTCCCGTATTGGCACTACCTGACTTCACCAAATATTTTGTGCTTGAATGTGATGCTTCAGGTACGGGTATTGGGGCTATCTTAATGTAGGAAGGTCGACCCTTGGCCTTCACTAGCCAATAACTAAGTGGGACAAATCTAGGTCAATCTACCTATGAGAAGGAGATGATGGCCATCTTACATGTAGTGGATACTTGGTGACCACACTTATTGGGGCGTTTCCAAATCTGCACAGACCATCAAAGCCTTAAATATTTTTTGGAGCAATGCCTATCCTTGCCACAACAAAATAAATGGCTAGCCAAAATGTTGGGATATGATTATGAGATAATTTACAAGAAAGGGCGTGAAAATGTCGTAGCGGATGCTTTATCACGCCAATTCGAGGAGGAAAGCACCCTGCTAGCAATCTCTTTTCCCATTCTAGAGTGGATTGAAGAGGCTCACAAGGAATAGTTTTCACATCCTCTACTCTCCCAACTCATTAATAAATTGTAGGTAGATCCAAGTTCCACAATGAGCTACTCTTAGCATGATGATATTCTTCGCTACAAGGACAAAGTAGTGATATCACCAACATCCACCCTCAAAGTGACATTTTGGCAGAGTTGCACTTATCTCCCACTGCATGCCATTCAGGCTTTCAGAAGACTTATGCTTGCACTCGACGTTCATTCTTTTGGACAAGCACGAAAAAGGACATTCTTACTTTTGTATTTGAGTGTGATGTGTGTCAGTGCCACAAAGGAGAAACAATCAAATCCCCAGGCACATTACAACCATTGCCCATCCCTGCCTCAATCTCGATGGAGGTTTCTATGGATTTCATTACGGGTCTTTCGAAGTCAGGCAACAAGTCAGTCATCATGGTGGTCATGGACAAAATTTCTAAGTATAATCATTTTTGTGCCCTACCCCACCCTTTTACACCAGCTTTGGTGGCTCCATCTTTCATGGACTAGATCCTCAACTTCCATTGTGTCTGATCGTGACCTGATCTTCACCAGTAACTTTTGGCAGGAACTCTTCAAGTTACAAGGTACCCAACTACAACTCAGTACTTCCTATCACCCCCAAATTGATGGTCAAACTGAAGCAGTCAACAAATGTTTGGAGACCTACCTCAGTTGTTTCACTTCAGAAAAGCAACATTTATGGGTACAGTGGTTACCTCTAGCTGAATGGTGGTATAATACTAACTATCATGCCACCACCAAAATGACTCCATATGAAGCAGTTTATGGTCAACTCCCTCCTTCACCTACTTCTTATATCCAAGGATTCTCGAAGGTACAAACAGTGGATCAACTCCTACAGAACCATGCAACCATGTTGGCCCACCTCAAAGAGAATCTCCATCAAGCTCAAAATCGCATTAAGTAATAGGTAGAATAACATTGTTTAGAGCGCAATTTTCAAGAAGGGGATCAGGTATTCTTGAGGCTACAACCATATAAGCAAACATCACTCAAAGACAAGGGTTGTCAGAAATTATCTCCAAAATTCTACAGACCATATCAAATACTTCAGTGCATCAGAGAAGTAGCCTACAAGCTAGCCTTGCCACCCACTGCAAAAATCCATCCTGCCTTCCATGTCTCATGCCTCAAGAAATTTGTTGGGAATCATTGCGGAATTCAAACCAATCTATCAAAATTGGATGAAGAAGGTTCACTTTGGCTCCAACCTAAATAGGTTCTTGACACATGAGAAATGCACCTGTGCAGCTGCACAATTAATGAAGTCCTCGTCAAGTGGAAAGACACCTATGGAGAAGATGCGACTTGGGAACCAACCACTATTCTTCAACAATTTCCACAGCTTCAGCCTTGAGGACAAGGCTGTTTTTATGGGGGAGGGCATGTTAGGGTCCAAGCCTAACCCAATTATTTATGTAATAAGGTCGAGTCATAGTTATAGTTAGTTAAAGAACCAATAAATCCCATATTAATAATTGTAAATTGTGGTTGACCCGCATTTAAACAAGGGACCACAATTAGTTGAAAATGGGCCATGGTATTAGATAGATGGTATTAATAAGAACCATGGTACTAACCCATGGTATTGCATGTATGAATCCTATATAAAGGATAGAGACTCCCGTTAAGGAGTGTCGTGTCTTATTTTGTACTTGAGCCCAGCTCTATTGGAGGTTGGCCCCTTAAAGAGGCAAGTGAATATTTATTTCCTTTTTGAATAATAAAATACATGCTATTATTTCTTATTGTTCTGTGTTCTAGGTATATTTCTTTGCATATTTGGTATTCTAGTATATTCTCGTAGGTCAAGAGCATAACAAAAACCCCCTTTCATCACTTACACCAAGACATAGACAATTGTGCTTATAGGGAACTTGAAATCCTTCACAATCCCACGTTCAAAACTGGTGCACAACAGAAACACGATTCATAGGGGTTGAGGCTTAGGTCTTAGTGTGTGCAACTATCCACGAGGTTACCTGACTCGTTGGTCGAGGGATCGACATTGTTGACTAAATACCAAGAATAACATGATTTGACCACCCCTATGGGAAGAAGGTAGCCTTAGTGTCTAATCTTAGTAAAACACCCTATACGAATGGTTGTTGGAAGCAACCATCTATGTACCCCACCTTCGTCTAGTCAGCCCTACTTGTGGACATCAGACCCCATCAAATAAGAAGTATTTTGCAAAGCTATCTAAAACAATAGAACTAGGGCTTGATTCATGATTTAGACAACCTTTAGGCTAGAGGTATTTTTTTTATAGGAGGTGTTTGGTTGGATTAGAGTAACATATCATTATAATTAGTTTTCACTTCACATCATTGCATTAGGTGTTTTCTTGTTGTTTTTTACTTTCTTTCTGTATCCTCTC